>JADGKA010000028.1:0-59354 GCA_027604605.1 Borealophlyctis nickersoniae | reverse complement strand
GAGGCATGGAGGGTGGGTCAGGTACGGAAGGCTGCAGATAGAATCAGTCTTTTGTTTTGCGCCCATACAGTCCCTTTGTGCCCCAACACACCGGCTACGGCGTCAACACAACATCAATAGTACCAGCCGCGCCGCCTTGATTAGACTTGGCCCACGATAAGTATCCAATGTTTTCCTTTTCATTTTGTACGATACAATTCTTTCCTTTCCTTATCCCCATTACAGGTGGAGGAAGCTCAAGGTCCCTTCAGCATCGTTGCTGGACGCAGCAAGCACGACCACTACTTCTCCCACCCTCGTCCATCACCCCTCCAGCGGGCAGACAGCAGTTTTGCTCACCTTAAAAGAGATATGCTTGCGGGGTCGCATATCTCTCCGTTAGAGCCCAACCGGCCCTTCAACGCGTCCTCCTTCTGTGGACGTTCGAATCTGTTCGTTGGGGTGAGTTAGGAAACAGGAGGTGGATTCGTCTCTGGAGATTGGGGGGATGGAGGGATTTCCTTTGCATTCTCTGGAGATTCGAGGGACGGATTTCTTTTGCATTTTAACATGCGTCATTTCATTCTCGTGCGGCCACCCACATGCAACGCAACGGCAAATCCACATGCAATGGCAAATCCACATGCAACGGAAAATCCAACAAGGAGTCCCTATCAGAGCATCTCGGCAATGTGCCATATTAACCATATTATAATATTTTGTATCTTAGTGACATGTCTCTTCTGCAAAGGACCCGAAAAACCAGCGCCCCGGCTGTCTGTGGCAATCAATTGTGGCAAATAAAATTGCATCGGGTATCCAGTGGGGCAAAATCAGCGGTTCGGACGCTCCAGCGGGTGGACAGGCATACATTCTTCTGTCGGTTTTCGGACGCGAACTGAAGAACTTTGTTTACGTGGCTATCCTGGTGACACAAAATTGTCCGAACCGCTCGACTCTCCAAAGGTTCTCCTCCATTCTCACAATTTCCAAGATTGCACACGACTTCAACCATGGAACAAGACCCAGGGAAGCTTCTCCTGTCAATGTTGACGGGGGGAGGTCCCGCAAATACCAATAACTTGGGGGGTCCCAGAGGTAACAATGGTGGTCCGCCTGATGGACCTCACTACTCGTCCACACCTCCTCCCCAGTTTCAACAACAACCGCCTTTCGCATTTCCTCCACCGGGTGCCTACGCTTTCCCAATGGGGCGACCTCCTGGAATGTTTGGTTCAGAGGCATTGCCGCTTTCGCGAGAACAGTCATTGCTTGCGATCTTGCAAAACAGCCCAGGAGGACCGACCTCTCTGCCGCAGCCGTCTCGGGACGGCGCCAACGCTGCGCTTACTGAAGGACTGAAAAGTATATTGTCCTTGAACTCGGCTCCGGCAATAATGTTAGTAGCAGGAGCAACAATTTAACAGTCGCCGCAGGCCATGTTCAGTCACATCCTGACTAAATCCGTCTCTCTCAGACAAGCAACAGAACGCTCGTTGTCTGCACCATCCGCATCCGCTACATCTTCAAATTCTCGTGCTTACGAAGAATCAGAATTGCAACACGAGGATCCGGCGCAAAGTGCATTGGAAGACAGTCACTCAGCGACGGAACCAGCCCGGGATGATGAGAAAGGAAGGTCTTCACATGACATTGACAATGACCAAGACAACGCCGATGAAACGGTGATGGTCTATGATGCCTCGGGGGACAATGTGGAGCATGATGCATCTCAGGACAGGTCAGAATAGGTTTCTCGAGACTTGGCCGGGGAAGCGGTTTATTGACTGTTCGCATCCAGTCCACCCAGTGGAGCCCGCATACCTCCTGGACCCTTTCGCATCGGTCTGAGCAAAGAAAGGGCCCCTTATGAGTCCCGGGACCCTCTCGACAGTCAGACAATCACCTTAGTACCGACCAAGTCGGAATACAGAAAAGGCAGCAAAACCGTCGCTGTGAATAGGGATTTCATATGTTATGCAGTGAGAGGTCTCTACTCCAAAAGATTTGTTCCCCGGGTGTTGTGAGGCATGCTGACACGGAAATTTCCAGGCGGCAGGATTCGCATCATTGCACAAAGTTCAGGGAATATGGTCCTCTTGAAAGGTCACAACAATACCGCAGTTGTGGACATGGCGATCACCCAGCATCCGTTGGAGGATGATTCAGCCACTGACTATCCAGGTTACCATCTTATTAGTGTGGGGTTAGATGATGTGCTATGTGTTTGGAAGCTATCACACACGGGAACGGAAATCAGGTCGGTACCATGCAGGGGACAAGCTGGAAGCAGTCCATCTGACGTTTCTTCGGGGTCGCACATAGCTTTCAGCCAGTGTTCACCATCAAGGGAAACAAAGTTGCGGGAGCAAGCGGAGGTCGTTGGAGTCGTGTGGAATGGGATCCGAGCAATGTCAATCGCTTCGCCGTAACCGGGCAAGGTAACGATGTTTACATGGTTGACCTGGCGCAAACCAGGTCAGGCGGAATCGCACAGCTTGTGGAGGCGGAGGGTTCCCTTGCAGATATCGCTGCAATCAAGATTTTACCGCACTCTGGGGTGAGTAAATGCTTCGGTATCTCTTATACTGGCGACCACTGAGGACATTTTTTAGGCGGTCAATGACTTGCGTTTCACAGCGGACGGATCTGTCCTGGGAACGGCGTCAAAGGATGGAGTAATTCGATTGTGGGATATGGCGGATCTTGCCCTCCTTCACGAATTCACGCCCTTCAAAAAAGGGGTCGGGGCGGATACCATCCTTTTTGCTGGCCTTTGCGGGGACGTTCGCAAGCTCAATACGATGCTCGTCGTTTGCTCATCGCGAAATCTCACGGTGGACGTCTACAATCTTCTCTCGTTCGATCGTCTCCATTCCGTCACGTTCGACGGTGGTGATGCGAAATCCAATTACAACAACATAGCCTACGACTCCCAAATCGGAAGTCTGATCATTGCGAATAGCACGAGAGAGTCCCTGTACACTTTGCACTTGCAGGATTCTGTTTGTACCGGGGCGGTAAACATTGAAAGCACGTCCGCCTTGGTCGGAAATCGGGCTGCACCTTTCAGTTACGGGGACGCCAAACTTGGTAAGTTCCGCAAACCGATCTGGTTTTGCCTTAGCGACGCGGTGTTTATTGATGTGATTTGTTGCAGATTTTATTGTTGAGTTTCCAATTGGGGACGTGATCACCAGTTTGGTCGTGGTTCCGTACGATTCAATAGCATCCAGAGAAGACGCGCGGTGTGGCATATATTGCGTACTGACGAAAGCCGTCCGACATTTCTACTTTTCGGTTGAAGCCGTCTTCCCAGGTCGCCGGGAGCTGTGTCCCCTTCTGCCAGAACAGCCAGCGGAACGCGATGGAGAATCGGAGCCTGTCACTGCATTGGGGAAAGACGAGTTGGAAGAGGGGGAAATACGGGAGGAACCTCCCCATGAGTCAATCGACCAGAATGCACAGACCCAACACTTTGATCAGCCACCAAGGCCTCCGTCTCGTGCGGACCCTCAAGTTCGAAATATACCAACTCCTGTCGAAGGTAGAGCGCCCACACCATTGCGGAATGACAGGAAGTCTGTTAGTCCTGCGCCCCCGGAAGTTGGGAGTGGGAATGGAAAAGGGAAATTGAAGGCCCGTGCATCGGCGGATGCTGTGCTGATGAACGGGGCATCTGGACCGAAAAAGACTCCCAGTCCCGACCGCCTCCAAAATCGCTCGGCAACTCCCGAAGCAAAAGTCACCAGTTCACAAGCTGTAATGCCAGGTTTGCAAGAACCAGAGAGTGCCACGAAACCGCCTGCTCCTTCTGCGGCCAATGCCAAACCTTTACCAGCTCGACCCCCGAGTACAGAACCTTGCCCAGCCAAACCTGATGCGGGGACAATTAGTCTGGGCGGAAATCAGATGGACATGATATTAGCGCAAATGAATCGCATGGAAGAAAATATCGTTAAGAGGGTAGCAGAAGCAATGGCTTCTGAATCAGAGAGTATGTACTGGAAACGCCGCTTAGAAGCCGAATCAATCTGCTGACAGTGACATGATAGAGCAACGCTCAAGAGAAGCCCAACTGGAGGCTCGGTTGCAACAAAGTATAGCAGGTGCCATGGACAAAGCTGCCCGGGCCGTCATACCGCGTGCGATTCAAGGCGTTCTGGGGGATGAGATGAACAGGGCGGTGACCCCGCAGATTACCGAATTGGTCTCAACACAACTGAAGAAGGTAACGCGTACGGCGTACCGTCAATGTTTCAAGAGTGCATGCAATCGATATATTTCTCTAACAAAATTGATACTGAAGATTGAAAAGACCATCGGGGACAGCATGCAAAAAGCGATGACAAAGCCGGCTCTTATAGATGCAGTGTCATCGTCTTTAATAACCGCACTGCGTGAAGTGTTGGAAAATAGCTTTAAGGAAATTTTTGCAAACGTCCTAATTCCAAGGTGAGACTCATTGTTCCCATACAATGCGGATTAGAAATTAAAGGATCTGAACAGAATGCAGAGCGCTGTTACTGCGATGTTTGTGCAAATCCACGAAACGATGGAGTCAGGACTGCAGGAAGGTGAGGCATTTCTTTGCTGTCCACGGATGGACGTCATTGCAATCCAATTTACGCAATCAACAGCTTTTCAAGCGCATGTCAATAAACCGGGCCAACGGGGACGGCCATCGCCGGAAGCATTGCAAGCTACAATTAACGACTTATCTTCCCAAATTGCATCACTGAACTCGTTCAGTGAGACGTTCGCGCGGGCAGCCGCTGAACTCCAAACCAATGTCGCCGCAACGGTAGGAGCGGAACTACGCAAAGCGTTGGCGGCCCAGGAACCTTCTGGGACGCCTTTGGTTCGCCGGTGGTCGCAGCAGGCTATTATGTCACCCATTGAACCATCGGGAATGGACTTGAAGCGCGAAATTGATTCCCTGATTGATAGCCGAGAATACGAAAGCGCATTCATCAAGGCTCTTGAACATGGAGATCTCTCTCTTGTAATGGTGCGTTCTGACTTCCATAGCAGAAATTCATGTCATGTCCTTCTACTAAAGGATCCAAATCACAAACAGCATGTGTGTTGTAAAGTGAACCCGAAGACAGTGTTCCGTCCGGACAAAACCTTAATCTCTCAGCCAGGTAGAAACTAACAAAACGTGCCAGAAAGTTTTCCGACATTTCGGGAAAAAGCTTGACCGTTTTCTATTCGCAGTGATTTTGTCCATGATGCACCAAATCAGTTTAGACTTCACCAAAAACCCAGGGGTCAAACTCGGCTGGCTACAGGATTGCATCATGAATCTTAACAAATCTGATCCACTCATAGCCCAGCACGCGACGCAGGTTGTGCAGAGTATTGCGCATAGGCTGGACGAGTTGAGCAGAAAATTGGCTACGGAGGATCCGGCCAACGCACGGATGGCGAGAATGTTGGTTATGATGGCTCAGGGATTGACGTAATGAGGGATGGGCATGAAAGAGAAATGGGAATGATTGGGTGGCGGGTGTGCCCTCTGCGCAAAGGAATGAGAATGAAAACGCTCCAAGCTCGGAATGTGCGGAAGTTTGCAGCATTCTTTAAATGTTGACAACTGCTGTAGCATCTGTATTATAGCATCTTCTGCTTGAGTGCAATGTTTTCTTCCCGATAAAAGGTGCCAAAGGTCAAGTAATAGGGAATTTAGCGTGTGTCGAATTTGTTCTGTCCTCACGCATAGAAAGTGACGCTCTCCGAACCGGGCCACTTATGGTCCATTTGGTGGACTCATAGGAAACAACCAAATGGACTCATAGGAAACAAATTACCCATGACGGAACAGTCCTTCTTCCATCTTTCGCTCACAGAATTCAACCGTTTCCTACTTTTTCATCCATTCGCATTCGTTGAACCCATAGAAAAACCCATAGTTTACCGATTTCTCCGAAAGCCCTATCGGTACGACATAGATTTTACTTTGCTGTTGAGGAGCTACTTTTCATTCGATTTTGGCGTGCTCATAGAAACAAGACATCTTCTTCCAAGCCCCTTTTCCTCACATGGGTACCAACCCCGTCCGCTCCAGTTCCGCCTTGATCTACGTTCACCCGAAAAAGTCGCAAATGAAACAAAAGAATAACATTAACACATCAAGCCGCCCAATCATATAAGCCGGCCCATGGCACACTAGAACACATCTTTCTACTCACCACTTCCTGCTCCCGATCCAATGACTGCACATCCCTCTCCAACATCTCGGCATCCAAAGGGCTGAACCTGTTTGGATTCTTGATCCAGGGTTTCAAAGCGTCGATGGCTTGTCGAGCGCGGAGGTTGGCAAAACTGAAGTCTACCAATGGTTGTTTTGCTCCGTCTAGGATGGATGATGCCTTGTGGTTCGGGTTCAAGGGAAAGGGAGGGGTTTCATCACAATCAGATGAGAGGAGAGCGGTAGTGAAAAAATGATGGCCAAGTCTGAGTTTCGTTTTTGGGCTTTACCTCCACAGCTTTTCGCCGTAACCCCACCAAATCCGCTTCTTTTTGATCCAAGAGACGAGTGAGTCGGTCGAGCGCGGCGGTTTCGCGAGCGAGTTTGGTGTGCGGGCGTTCGGGGACTGTTGGAGGGGCCAGGAAAGACGACGGTGGTATGACCGTGGTCGCGGCGGGAAGGGGAGCGGCCGTGGTGGTGGTAGTGGTGGTAGTAATGATAAGACTGGAAGATGGGGTGGTATCGCCGTCGGGTTTGTCGGCTGCTGGTGCGGCGGCGGAGAGGGTGGATGGAGGAGGGTAAGGCCTGAACCGAATACCGCCATTTGGCGCCAGTGCCGAACACGAAGCAGCAGAAGCGGCAGGAGAAGACGAAGGAGCGACGGCCACTTTGCGACCCCCGGTGCGTCTTACCCGGGGGGGAGGTTGAGGTGGTTCCGGTTTTCTTGTGACCTGGGCGAGGATGAGCATCCCGCTGGACATGTACTCTGGTTTGGCGTGGATGCAAACTTCAAAGTCCCCTGAAGGTTGCCTCATGGCGAGGTTCAAGAGGGGTAAGGTGAGGTTGATGGGGGAGGCGGGCCAAGATGGGTCTAGTTCTGTCTGTTGATGCGGGAGACACGGCGGATACCGTCGTGTACCGGTGAGAACGAAGCGCTGACGTTTGGAAAGAAACGATGATCCTTACCGACAGGGGTACATTATTCACAAGAAAATGTATATGATTGTGAATGTCCTCGGCCCTGACCATCTCTGGTTCCAAATCCGAAGCGCGACGCATACAATAAAGAACGACGGCGCCATCGCCCGGCACGTTCGAGCCCAAAGCCGCGATGATTCCGTCTCTCAGTGTTTTGTCAATGGGAATAGAGACCTTCCAACGATGGCCAAAGTGTGTGTGGTCTGTCATATTGTGGAGGATCTAAACGGTAATAATGAGCTGTCAGTATGAGTTTTTGGCAACTGGTAAGTGACCATCGCTGAACTGTTCTCTGCAAGCTTACATGGACGGAGAGTTGGCGCGTCATGTCGATAAGAGCCTGTCCGGGAACTTTGTCGAGGGCTTGAATGTTCCAACGGAGTACAAACAAGTCGAAATGGTTTGGTTAGACCCATAAATGGCAAAACGGAGGAGAGCCCATAGCGCCAAAAGGATGCACGTCACTTTTCACCTTTTTTGAGGAGGTCGCCATATGTGCGGGCAAGGGATTCAGTGAGGGATGGAGTCATGACGGTGGCTCCTTGTGGAGTTGGGGAGGCCATGGTTTGGTGATGATGGGGGGTAGGGGGTGGGCCGCAAGGACGTTGAAAGGTTGAAAGTTGGTCAATAACTTATGTGTTTGTTTGGAGGGCGCCATTTGTTTCGACAACGCGTTCTGCTGACTAATCTCCTCACGTGCCCTGCTTGTGGTCTGTGGTCTATCTTAAACAGCATGTAACGTAGTCTAGGACCCATCGTTCAAGTCGTTCATGTCTTTGCAAGATGAACGAACGAGGTCTGGCCTAGCTGGCTACCTCTTGAGGACCAGTCGAAAAAAGTCGTTGTACTATATAGCGTATTGCAAGTCCTGCCTGGCTACAGGCGACAAGAAATCTCCTCGCACCTCCTCCACTCCCGCCCAAGTTGACCTTTGCCCCAGCAGCTGGATAACAAGATACCTAGTCAGCAGCGCTTCGTGTTTCTCGTTATCCTTTTCCACTTGACATAGTTTTGACTCTTTTATTCTCCTTTACTTTTTCCTTTGCTTCGTTACCCCTCCATCCATATCTCCATTCCTCACTCGTAAAATTAAATTAATTTTGGGGTGGTTCGATTCGAAGGTGGAAAAATGGAATATTCGGATACCCATTCATAATGTGTAGGGGCTGAGCACCAGCAGGAGTGAGTGACGACATTGCACATGGGCGCCAAGCCCTCCTGCCCTGCACACCAGTGCCCTTCCTTCGCATCATTTATCTAGTCATTTCCCGCCCAAAAAGATCGTCTCCGTGCGCATATTTAGATATAAAGACAGGGTTGAGGACACAACAGAAACGTGCAACCAACAACCAAAGAACCTTCGAACGCCCGAAAAGACGTCAACAACGGCGACTCCGCCCACTCAACAATACATAGTTCTCCTGTTCTCAGCTTCCGACTGCTGATACTGCTATAAAAACAACGTGTGCGGGTACGTTGCACCCCGTCGAAAACAAAGAAACCCCCGACTCGCAACATTTGAACGAACCCCACGCATCTATGGCAGTGCCCGACAACAACAGCTTCTGACTGGAAAAACCTCATTCTTGTTTTCCTATATATTATCTTCCCATCGGAATACCAGTCCAGCGTTGTCTTTGTTTAGATATTATCACTTGCACCTCTTTGGCCGCCCGATACCGTAACCGCTTTCCCCGCTGTCCCTTGGAATATCGTTGCCCAAGATGCACTCGTTGATGCAAGCGTGGAGGCGGATGACAAACCCAGACTTTAAGGCACAAGACTTGCCTGATCCCAGTCTGGGTCCCGGAGAGTATCCAGACTACCTGTTTGTCCCATCCAGTGACCGTCCGTTTCCGGAGCCAACTTTTGCGGAAATGCAGGTGAGTCGCGTAGCATGGGTTGAAGAGGTGTGGTGACCGGGCAAAGTGACGATGGGAAAATTGGGTGGTGGAGAAGGTCAAGACCTTCGTTCTTGGGCTTTCGCAAAGGCTAGGCTGCGCGTGTCATTTATGGATAGTCCCTGGTTCAAGGTGTTCAACATGTTTCTAAATTCTTGTCGCCACTATTACGCCAGGTCAAACTACTCAAAAGTACTCCATACTTCCGCCAACATTGGTACTCGGGAAGGCGGGATACGTTCAACAACCCCCACAACCTCGACGCCCACGAAATAGAGTTCAGACACGGCCCAACTGGAGTCCACTGGACTTTGAGCATACGTCCCAAAGACATCCACAAAATATCAAAGCTTTTAGCCGACCCAGAAAGCGTCACGAGGCGCCATCAACAACACCACGTCAAAAAGTTGGCAAAGGCGGATCCCCCCAAAAGGCCAGAAGAGCAAGAGGACCCCGGTGCAAAATTATATGAGCCAACGGCTTTCAGACCGCTCCCGGCACACTTTCCCAGAAATGCCCATGAGGGAAAGGAAATCGTGGACTACCTGGACATGCTCTTGAAGGAGATTAGAGAACCATGGAACATTTATGGAACAAGCAAGGCAGCAATCGAAGAGCGACGAAGGGGATTCATCCTCGCCGGATTCATCGAACTGTCGAGAAAGAGTCTGGTGGGCGCGTGGCCGGGTGGAGCAAAAGGAAAGGAGGGATGGATACGGAAACGCAGAGGTGGTCGGAAAAATGACGTACGTTTCGACATGGGATATTTTCTGGGTTCCTCTTGGCGTTTTGGGAGGAAGGAAAAATAATCTGAACGCTTGTTTACGATTCCCTCTCCATTCATGTAGGTTCTATTTTTGCCCGATTTCGTCGTCCCTCGATTCCGGCAACGCAGGTGGATGGTATGTAACCAATTGAAGCGTTCGGTGGTGATGGTTGCCATCCTAAAAATGAAACTGATTCGTTTCTTTTCAGGCCCTGCGGCCTAATTACTTGGTTTACTTCTACGCGCCAACCGACCTCGTACCAAGCGAAGTGTACGTTGCCTACTTCACTTTTTGTATTTTTGTAATTGCCGCTTTTTTTGCCCTTATTTCCACCATCCTAATCTCGATGAAATGCACATTGAAAAAGCATGCTGATTGACGGCTATTTCCAAGTGCTGCACCAAGGCAACTACAAAGAACTCGACCTGAAGCCAAAGGAGGAGGACGTTGAGGCCGCGAAAGAACGTGTTGCTGTTCATCCTGGAGGAAGGCAGCATCATCACAACCCGTTGAGACTTCGGCCATTCAATAGTCATATCAATGAGCATTGGGCAAAGGTGGGCAAACTTGTTTTTGTTGTAATCGCTGCTGTGGGGAAGGCCACGATTGACTGACAATAATAAAAACATTAGCAACGGTATCACATCGCCATCCTCAATGGATTCCGTGACCTCCTCATCACGGTCGCCCACGAAGACGGGGGCAGAGCGAGGGCCCAGTTGATGAAAGAATGGATTGCGCAGCTGCAGTATCTTCGTGAAAATTGCAGTTGGTGTGTTGATACCCAAGTGGGCGTGGGTCGATACGACTCGTTTGCGCCCATTCGGGATGGTATCGATCCGACGCAACTTCGGTGGATGATCGATGGGAGCGCGCACTTTGAGCAGATTTATGACGCCTTTAACAATGCTAAGAAAGAGATTCTGATCGCTGGTACGGTACAGACCCATTTGAGTACCGAATTGGACGGGTCGCTGACTCGTTTTTGGCCGACACTAGATTGGTGGCTCACACCCGAAGTCTTCCTTCAACGCGGTGAAGACGGCATTTACCCGGAACACCTCCGTACTCGGCTCGACCGCACCCTCATCCGCAAAGCAAACGAAGGCATCCGCGTCTACGTCCTCCTCTACAAAGAGCTAAACCTCCCTAATGACTCACTTCATGTCAAAGAAGTCTTGATGGGCCGGAAGAAGCCCAATTACATGTTGGATCCAGCGATAGAGGACCCTGACGGTGAATTGATTTTGAGGAAACCTGAGAATATCATAGTGATGAGGCATCCAGATCAGGGGAGAGGATTCACGGGTGTTCTGCTGGATAGTACGCTGTGGGCGCACCACGAGAAGATTGCCGTTGTTGATCGGTAAGACAAGGATTCAAACGCGTTTTTACCATGGGTTTGGTTTTGAAATGAAAAGCTGACCGTCACTGATTCTGGTATCGCAGCAAAATTGCGTTTGTTGGCGGTATCGATTTGTGTGATGGGTAAGCAATTGCGAACATTTCGATTAGGAGCGGCTCGTTTGTCTAATCCATATTTTCCGCTCTACCAGACGCTACGATACAGCGGAGCACACGCTCAAAGACGATGTCGTCTATCAGGACGGTAAACCCGTCATGACCAGAACCCAATCGAATTCCACCGCAGTGGACGAGTCGCAAGGAAGGAAAACCGAAATTACTGGTGCACCCACTAAAGGAATCCGCGATCCTGCGTCACCGACCGTGGGCCACGAGGACGAGAATGCACCTAAACGGGGCAAGGAGGAAGCGACGGGTACACCGGTGGCGAATGTGTTTCCTGGACAGGTAAGGAAGCCTTCTTCTCTTGTTTTTTTTCTGTTATCAACGTGAACTGAAAGTTATTTTCCGCAAATCTTAATAGGACTATTCCAATCCTCGCGTGAAAGATTTTAAAGACGTAGGCCCGAAACCTTTTGAGACGCTGATTGACCGCACTCTTGTGGCACGGTAAGCTTCAACAAGGTTTCTTTTGTAAGTGTCGGGCAAAGCGTTGCTAATTTCAACCTTCTCGATTGTCTTGCACCTGCAAAAGACTGCCTTGGCACGATGTTTCTGTGACGTTCCGAAAATCACCGGGGGAGGAAAATATCGAGGGCCCCGTTGATGACTTGGTGTGGCATTTTGTGCAGCGGTGGAACTTTGCAAAGGTATAGTGAAAACAGGCGCCGCAACACTATTTTCATCCACGGACTGGATCATTAAAATGTCGTTGATTTCTCAAATGTTGCCATTTTGCTGCAGTGGGAGAAAAAGAAGAGGGACCCCCATATCCCATACTTGTATTTGAGCCAGGGTTTGATTCGTCCGACGGCAGAGCACAAAAAAGGAACGATTCAGATGCAAATTCTGCGGTATGTTTTACTTTAGTCCTGACAAAGGGCGGGTGGTTCGGCTCGGTTGACTCAAGCGACGCGTTCATGTCCACAGCTCGGCATCACAATGGTCGGCAGGAAACCCACGTGAGCGAAGTATCCAAAATGCGTACATCGACATGATAAAGAACGCGAAACACTATGTGTATATTGAGAATCAGTTCTTCATCAGGTAGCATTGCTCTGACGTCTTCCCATCTGATAGTATCCCATTAACCACCGGACTTGGTGTGGCCTCCTTTTTTGTTTTACAGCAAATTCGACAACGACAAGACCGCGAAAAAGGGATCGGGGCAACTTTTCCCGAAATCTCAAGTGCGTATTCACAACAAAGTTGCCCGGGTGCTCATCGAGAGAATTATCAAGGCGCATGAGAATGGCGAGAACTTCCGCGCGTACATTATCATTCCGCTGTATCCAGGATTCGTAAGTATTAGGCCGACATTGTGGTCACTGCATTAAACATTGACGTTCCAGCATATTCAAAACTGTTATAGCAAGGGGACGTTCGTGGTAAAGGAAGTGACCCCGCTTTACCCTTCGTTTTGTCGGCCCAGTGTGAGACGATCACTGGGTTCATGACTGAACTGAAAAAGGGAGGGATCCCCGACCGAGAAGTGGAGAAATACGTCATGTTCCTTGGGTTAAGAAAATGGGATATTCTTGGCAAGCGCCTTGTTGCAGAGCAGGTTTACATCCATGCGAAGGTATGTGGAACGGGTTTATTGGTAATGTGGGCTGTTCTCCTAAATTGTACCACAGATCATGATTGTGGACGATCGCCAACTCATCTGCGGCTCGGCAAATATCAACGACCGCTCTCAACTCGGTGCCCGCGATTCCGAAGTCGCCACCATCATCACCGACACTCAGCACATCACGACGCGCATGAACGGCCAATCGTACCCGCAAGCTTCGCACTTTATCTACACCATGCGCCTCCGTCTTTTCCACGAGCATCTCGGCATCCCCTTTGACTCTCTCCGCGATATCCACGACCCCGTTGAACCCACGCAGAACGGGTACAAAAAGTTTTGGAATAAGCTGATGGGTTCAACGTCTACCCCCGACGCGGGAGATTTGTCGGATCCCGTTTCGGACGCCTGTTGGAATACGTGGTTGGATCGCGTCAATGTCAACACTGAAACGTTCAGAGAGGTGTTCCATTGTTTGCCTGATGACACTGTCAAGACGTGGAAACAGGCCGAGGAGTTTACCAAAGCGAGGGGCGGGGAGGAGGAGGAGGCTATTGAAAAGGATATGGATTACATGTCGGCGGTAAGTGACATAGTCGGTTGAGATGCTAAATTTGGAGCTCACCTTCCGAGTTCTTCCTTTCTTTGTGAATAGGAGCAAGGTGTCGCCGCAAACCTGACGATCGACGGCAAACTAGCCAGGGATATCCTGCTGGACAGGATTCGGGGACACGCTGTCCGCTTCCCAGTGAACTTTTTGGAGGTACGACCAAAACCTCAGTACCTGTTTCAAACCCCTTCCATTATTAAAAATCTTCCACATGTTGAATAGGATGAAGATCTGTCGCAAGCTTTCAAAGGGTTGGCGGCACTTGCTCCCCGTGTAGTTTTCACATGATGAATAGAGGATCTTATAGGGTAATGAACGATGAGGAAAACCAAAGACTATCTAAGCGGTTTCTGTGTGATTTTTTGTATAAGTGAATGAAGATATAGTTAAACTGTACTGGTTCGGGAGGGACCGTCTGAGTCATCATTGGGGATCCTTGAACGTTCCAGGATGGCTCTGCACCGGAGGTCGCAGTGGATGTCGCACAAAGAGGTCCACTTTGCGAGAAATCAGCATGATCCCAATCTGCAACACATAAATTTCCCATCCAATATGTTTGCTCGAGCCAGCCCTTTAACGAAAAGGGCACCATTCAATACACAATTCGAAAGGAACCACAAAGAATTAGCTGTATTGTTTTTTGGTTTGTATCTTCCCAGGACATGCCCTATGCCCTGCTCGGATTGATTTTCGCATCACCGCAACTTTGCAAAGAGCTTCGGAGCGGTCTGTACAAAACCGAAAACAACAGAACGGCGAATCAGTACACGCTACACACGGTACACACGGTACACTGCACGAAAACGGCGAAGTTAGAGAAGAGGTGATGGATTTTTTGACTTACACAGTGGCTGACACATTCCTAAAGCAACGGGAACGGGTAAGAGGCGTGAAATCCGAGACAGCCGACTGAACCAACAACAAAGTGGACGCACCATCAAATCGAAAAACTCTTCGACGCACGTCTCCTCCCCAGCATCACCACCCTCCACACGAGCCGTGCACGCGTCCAGCTTGACCTTGAACCCGTGGCAGTGGTGGTCGTTTGCGCACTCTGGAATCCGGACGGGATGAGTTAACGCACATTCGGTTTCCAATGAGTCGGCAGATGGGTCAGGACGGACCTTCTTCAATGATGGGCTTCGGGTCCACGACCAAGTTTTCTTCTGCCATTGCGTCTGTTCTTTGTTGGAAGCGAGGATGAGGTGGTGGGTGTGTCGATGGAGTGCAACGTTGGGGGCAAATCACCAAGGTTTCCAAGTCGGAATTTTGAGCACGTGATTTTGGTTCGAGTTTTGGATTGAGGCACAGACATGAAGTTGCGAGGTAGCTTTCGGCAATGACCCCAAGACCAGAGACCCACACTCCATTGCAATCTGGATGGTGGATCTATTTAGCTGACTTTTGTTGAAGACCTTCACTGGGATAGAGAGTCGGCTGAGATATATTCAAAGGAAGGCCCGGTTTTTTATTGTGTGCATCGGAATCTGCTTGTGTTTGTCAAGCTGTGTGAGTTTCCATAGACGGCCTGCCCCGTCCCCATTGGTATCAAGCATGGAGCACAGTCGCACTCCTCTTCTTTTAAACTCATTACTCCCAACGCCCATTTCTTCATACTTTTTCCAGTTTCCATTCCCCGCCATTCTGCTAAATAAAAGTAAAAGGAAAACACCACATGAATCGGGGCCGCTTGCCCGAATAATATGCGGCATCCAGACTTTGCGCTTGACCTTTCCTCCTTGCTGCTGCTGGACCATCCCACGACTTCCCCGCGGAACGTCGCACGACGGCATTTGGCCTTTTTGTTGACCTGCGTCCACCAGACGGAAACTCCACAAAGCTTTTCTGACCTTGTTGGGGTAGGTTGATAGCTGGTTGGGCGCTTCTGAGCTGCGGCCTAATCCCAATTTCAATGGTTCGCGCAGCACTTGCACAGCGTCGAATTCCCTTCCCTTGCTGTTGCGAGCTCCAATCGCAACCTTTCCGCAGCTGAGGGTATCAACCTTTCTGCAACTATTCGCTTTGGCACTGCTCCGCTCAAAGATCGCACTCTAAAACGGCTTGCTGAGACCTCAAACCTCGACTCGCTCCAAAAGCTTACGGTTGCTAGTCTTCTTTTTCTTACCGCTGACGAAATCTCCACGGATTGTATGTGTTATTGTCTGTGCTCATCGAAAGAGGAGCCGTTCTCTGATTTTAGCTTTGCAAAATAGGTTCTGAAAGGTTTCGGGGTTTAGTCACTGACGCTGTCCGTGTGCTATCGGAAGTCGATTTAAAAAGTTTCAACCTACATCATCTTGCTTTGCTACTTGGCTTTCTGCGGACCCTACAACAGGTTAAGCCAAATCAAGCCAAAGAGTTTTTTGGATTTTCTGAGGTCGCACGGCGCATCGTTCAAAACTTGGAAGTACCTTCTTTGTTGCGTCCCGAATTTGACTTTTGGATAACTGGCACCAAAGACTTGAAAGCCATGTGAGTGACGCGCCATTGAGCGAAAGTAGGCGGGAGCGCTGACACAGCTTTAACTATGCAGGGACGGCGGAAGGTTACCTCCAATTGATGGGTCGTTGGCGAACCAGGTGGCGGGAAGTGTATCTCTGGCGGCGGTGATGCAAGATTTGGGTTACCCTGTGACGGGTTCTGCGGTTATTGTCAAGAAGCTTTTGGAGCACATGGGCACGGTGGCGTCCAATGCGGCTACAAGCTTAAAAGAGGAGGACATTGCGCGAGTGCTGGGTATGATGGCGAGAACTACGAGCGGCTCAGAAGCAAGTGCGCCGTCACAGGGATTGGCATCGACGATTCTCAAGGGGGCGGATTTGGCCGAGCTCCAAAAGATGACAACTTGGGATGTGGAGACATTCACGTCTGTCGTGTCGGAGATGGTGGGACATTTGAACGCGCACTTGTTTACGCTCATTGAAATGCTCACAATCAATGCATGCTTGGCAGCGTCCTGACTTGAATTGGTTCGCAGTCATGCGGGGTTTAGATTACCCAGATTTCATGATATATGACACCCAAGGTTTGGGTGTCATTCTTAACGCTTCCAAGATCATTGTGAAGGTAACTGGACGGACCACCTAGCGCATTCGGATGTTCGCCCTAAAGCAGTTTCTGTTTCTGCTTGCAGGACATGTTCCAATTCCCTATTACAGCCTTCTTTGGGCGATGGACGAACGAGAAAGGGCAGCTGTCGTTTTTGAAGCATGCGATCCAGGCCGCTCCAGAGCTCTTCAGTTTAAACCAAATCGCAACAAGACGTGTCGTCACACTGGATGGAGCAAACAATGCCGCTAGATTAATCATTCCGGCTCTGGGAAACCAGGCATGGAATTCGCTGGATCTTATCGAGACGTTAGTTGGGTTATCGGATGGGGCTCTTCATGAAGATGTCAAGGCCATCTTCGAATCGGCATCGCAACAGTCACCGGAACTCATTCTCCTTGGGTTTGCCCAATTATCGGTGAGGACCCTTGACACGCGGTTAGACTTGCATGGATATGTTCGCTGAAGGAAGAACAATGTTCTTCTGCAGATACCGTGGAATAATCTTCTTAATGAGATGACACCGAGTTTGGTCATGCTGTTTTTAACCGGCCATCAGAACTCAAATTTTGTACTCCCAAAACTGTGGCAAACAAATCAATCGTTGGCTGTTTCTGGGCTTCTTCACCTGTATTCTAGAGATCCATCTTCGTTGTCGAGGATCCTGGACGTTGCTCAGGAGATGAAGGTGTGTTTGTTGGAAGGCCCGTCTTTCATGCGCCGAAAATTTCTCAGCTTGCTCTATTTCCGTTGTTCAGGCCTTGTCACAAATATTGGAAACAAAACCATTTTCTTTCTCGATCGATTTGGCGGCATTAGCTTCAAGGCGGGATTATCTCAATCTCGAAAAATGGTTGCAAGATCACATTCGGGAGGAAGGGAATCTGTTCATTAAGGCGTGCTTGGATTTTCTCAATGAAAAGGTCACCTCGCAGATTCTGCGACAAGAGACCAGTACCGTTCAACAGTCGGTGCCCCTTTCGGTTGACGTTGTGGCCATTTTCTTGCGCATCCTCCACAGTCATAGCGGGTACATTTTTGCTTTCCTTGCGGTTGTTTATGTTTTGGAGACGAGGCTGACCTTCGTGCGGCCTTCCAGCACGATGTCCGCCGAAAATTCCGATTTTCTGAAGGAAATATTCAGCACCTGCTTGCAAGCTTACCCGCGGCTGATCAATTTGACGTCTACCGTAGATGAGAGCCCATCCGGGGAGGGGACAACATTTTCAGAGGACGTGGAGGAAGAGGTGAACAGTTACTACGAGAAGATGTACAAGGGCGAGATGAGCATTGCCCAGATTGTGGATCTCTTGCAGCGGTTCAAAGCCTCGACGAATGCCCGTGAGCAAGACATTTACAAGTGCATGATCCACAACCTTTTCGACGAGTACAAATTCTTCCGAGGATATCCACCAACCGAGCTCGCCATCACCAGTGTGCTCTTTGGAGCTCTCATCCAAAATCAAATTGTCACGGGCTTAGCACTCGGAATGGCTCTCCGCTATGTCCTCGACGCTTTGCGACAGCCAGTTGATTCCAAACTGTTCGTTTTCGGCATTCAGGCTCTTCTCCAGTTTCAGCCGAGGTTGGGGGAGTGGCCGCAGTATAGCTCCTTGTTGCTCCAAATTGAGCATCTCCATGAGGCCCGTCCAGGGATCGTGCAGTATATTCAGACCCTGCAGTCGCAAACGCCAGCCGGAGCGAGTGGGCAGGAGCCAAGCAACGCGGAAAGCGGGTGGGGTTTCACGGCGCAGCCTACGTCGGAAGCTGGGCGACCCGCCGAAGCCCCAGTGTTTACCGCTCTGAAACCTGATACGTTGCTGGACGCTGCGGATAAAGATCACTACGAGGTGCCCAACGAAGCCACCCAGGACAAGATTCTGTTCATTATCAACAATGTGTCGTCCGCCAATATGGAAGCGAAGAATACCGAGATGAAGACCATTCTGAAGGAAGCACATTATCGGTGGTTCAGCCATTACATCGTCGTAAAGAGAGCTAGTATCGAGCCAAACTTCCATTCCCTGTACATATCGTTTTTGGATGCCTTGGAGAGTAAAAGCTTGCAGAGAAATATTCTTCATGAGACGTACCTCAATATCCGCATATTACTCAACTCGGAAAAGACGGTCACCTCATCTCAAGAGCGGTCATTGCTGAAGAATTTGGGAACTTGGCTTGGAGGAATCACCCTTGCAAAGAACAAGCCAATCAAGCACAAGAATTTGGCCGTCAAGGTGAAAGTCGTTTCTGTTTTGAATACGATTAGGATTTGATACTCACTGGTGTCTGGCAACAGGGTCTTCTTCTGGAAGGGTACGACAGCAATCGGCTGATAGTCGTCATTCCGTTTGTCTGCAAGGTTTTGGAGCAGGCCAAGGGCAGTAAGGTGTTTAAACCACCGAATCCATGGTTGATGGCAATTATGAAGCTCCTGGCGGAGCTGTACCATTATGCGGATTTGAAATTGAACTTGAAATTCGAAATTGAAGTGCTCTGTAAAAATATCCGCCTAGACATCACGGGTATGTTACGGATGCTCTTCCCAGGAAGTTTGTTGGGTAGATTCACTTAGTGCTTTTGCTCCAACAGATATTCAACCCACCAGTCTTTTGCGTGACCGTCCTCAAAAGGAGGCGAGTGAAACGGCAGAGATGTTCAAAAACTTTGATAAACTGCCCGTCACAACGACGACGGCGTCCATAGCTAGCTCAGTTGGGGCTGGAATCGGGGCCGCTCATGGGGGAAGCATGCCAGCAAATCTTTCTGCAGCCGTCATGCCATCTCAGACTACAGTGGCAACACAGCCTGGTTTGGCGAGAGGCGGTACGATTCGTGGAATTTTCAGTCCCAGATCACTTCGTCCGCTGACTATTTGATTCTGCAACAGATGAAGTCGGTATCCCGAACCTTGCTTCTTATATCACCTTCAACCCGAACCTTCCAATTTTCAGCGCCCAACCCTCTCTGAAACGCATTGTGCACATTGCTATCGACCGTGCCATTCAGGAGGTAGATTGGTCTTCTGGACAATCAGCGACGTCATTTGAAGTACTAAAAGTGACTTCCGCAGATTATCTCTCCCGTTGTTGAGCGAAGCGTGACTATCGCCGGCATTGCCACTCGCGAGCTGGTGGTCAAAGACTTTGCCCTGGAACCAGATGAAGGCAAAGTGGGGAAGGCGGCACATTTGATGGTGCAAAGCCTTGCAGGTGCCAAGCTGCTTGTGGATTCTTCGAGCTTGGTGAGGATTTGGGTTAATTTCCTGAACTTCTCCGTTATAGGAAGTTTGGCGGCGGTATCATCTCGGGAACCTTTACGAGTTAGCATGATGTCGCATTTGCGGAGCCTACTGGTGCAAAATGGATTTACCGAGGTGAGATTCTGCGCAGCCTTGGATTTGGTGCTCAATTGCTGGTGGTATCTGCTTACCATGTGTTCCAGCAAACGATGCCTGAACAAGCGGTGTACATCATCGTAGGTGACAATCTTGACTTGGCGTGCTCTGTAATGGAAAAGGCAGCCTCAGAAAAGGCTATCCCGGAAATCGATGATGCGTTGCATACGGCATATCATAACCGGCGAAAGCATCGAGAGGTACGTTACTTCCTGTTGCGGACGTGCCTTTTTGCATTGGACCAAGCGTTGAACTCGATGTTGAAATAGAGGACGGGCCAGCCGTATTACGATATGCAAATATATGCTGCGTCGCGGTACCCATCCACCCTTCCTGAACCTTTGCGACTCAAACCTGGTGGTTTAACCTTGCAACAGGTACATCTTTATGGATTTATTTTGACGGAAATCTTTTGGACTCACAAATGTCGGTTGTAGTTCCGTGTTTACGAGGACTTCGCTCGCATTGCTCGGGCACCACCGGCCTCTCAAGGTCAGTATTGCCCGTGTGTTCGGAATTGGCCGTGTTCGTCCTTCCTGACGCCACCCCAGCAGAGGCGAACGAAAGGGCTGGTCGGCCAGTGGTTACAAGACCAGACGGGCGGCAAGAGAACATGCCGATGTTCGGGGGACCAGGAATGGGAGCGTACGAGGATGCAAATGCACCCCTTTCCATCCAGCCAAGAGCAGAGAAGTTTGCGGTAAGTTAGGCGGTGCTTCCCTATTAATATGCTTTCAAACCTGTTAATTGTGCTCTGTATCACAGCAATTGGTTGTGGAGTTGGATAAACAGGTTCAACAAAATGGCACGGCTTCTCTCGCAACTCTGCCAGCGCAGCATGAGGTCCGCAATATCATCAATCAAATCACTTTGCTCGCGGCCCAAGCATTCAACACGGATGAAGCAGCGCTGATTTTTTCGCAAAAAGTCGTGCAACTTCTTTACAAAAATGAGTCCGATTTTTCACGAGAGGTTTACGTACACATATTGGGTCGGCTTTGCGAGCTATCAAAAAGGTTGGCGAAGGAGGTTAAGGAATGGCTCCTTTACCACGACGATGAGGTATGGGAGGGGACAACCATGGCGAATACAATTCCCCTATTAACGCGCAAAAAATAGCGGAAGTACAACGTTCCAATCACTGTGGCAATCATTCAAGCTCAGTTGCTGAGTGTTCCTGAATTGGACATGCAACTCGCACGGCTGATGGAAAGCGGCCGTGGATCAATAGTGGATTTCACCGCGAAGTTGATTCACAAGTGTCTTTTGGAGGAACCGCACTGCGCGACGCAGAACGATTTCTTTAATTGCATCGAAATTTTGAACAAGCTTGCGCAGCGAGGGAAGGTCTCGGACAGGTAAATGCGACATTGCCTTCTACTGGTGCCGCTACGTCGGCTCAGTTTTTCAAATTCTTGTGCAGCGTCACGGAGGTTCTTGAGGGCCTGAAGGCGAAAGCATCGTCTTTGTCAATCGAGGAATTTATTTCTCGTGGCAATGAGACTGGTGGCTTGCGTGAACAGCTTGCGGTCCTGTTCACAGATTGGGTTCGCATCTACCATCACCCCGCGTCGAATGAAAAATCACACGCGGCGTACATTGGTCAGGTATGACTTGATTTCTCGCCGCTAATATAATAATGTACTTGACTAACAGTCCCAGTAGTTGCAGCAATCCGGCATTCTGAAGGCCGACTCGATTTCCCCACTGTTCTTCCGAGTTTGCACCGAGATTAGCGTGGATTCATACATCAACGCTAGAGCCACCCAAGGGGCTATGCCAGTCCTTCCCTTCCAAGCGGTGGATGCATTTGCTCGGCTTATTGTACTCCTCGTCCGTTATCACACGGATCCTGCGGGGATAGATCACAACCATGCACGAGCAAACCTTGCGGTCAAAATCTTGTCCATTATCGTGCTGGTTTTGGTACACTCGCACGAACAACGGAAAGTCCACTTCAACCAGCGACCATTCTTCAGGCTGTTCTCAACACTGCTGAATGATTTGAACACCTTCGAGGAGCATCTTCAGCCCATTTACATTCAGATTTTCTCCACAATCAGGTAAATCTGGAACGCAGCTCAACTGCTTGGGCTCCTTTTCTCACTTAGGATCATTCGGATTTTGCAGCAAAACGTTCCACACCCTGCAACCATGCTTCCTTCCTGGATTTGCGTTTTCTTGGCTGCAGCTTATCTCGCACAGATTCTTCATGCCGAAATTGCTGTTGGCAGAAGACCAAAAGGTTCGTTTGTCCCTGTGATTCGGCTCGGCTGCGGGCCTTCGTCTTTCTTATACCTGATTTTTCTTTAGTTCTGGCCTTTCTTCCAGCGCTTGTTGGTGGATCTGTTTAAGTTCTTGGGACCGTTCTTGCGCAATCCCGAGATGACTGAGACAACGCGGCTTCTGTACAAGGCCACCCTGCGGATTCTTCTTGTTCTGCTCCACGATTTCCCCGAGTTTTTGGCGGACTATCACTTCAGTTTCGTGGACGTAATCCCTCACTCCTGCATTCAGTTGCGCAATCTGATACTCAGCGCTTTCCCGCGGAATATGCGTCTTCCCGATCCTTTCACGCCGAATTTGAAGGTTGATTTGCTGCCAGAAATCAATCAACCGCCGCGTGTGCTGTCCGATTATACTGGTAACCTGCTGGCCAACAATTTCAAGCAGGACGTGGACACCTATCTCAGAACGCGCAGTCCCGTATCATTCCTCGTGGACATTCGAAACCGATTACTGTTGCCTGCTGCGGCACAAGCGGAGGCAGGAACGAAGTACAACGTTCCAGCAATCAATGCCTTGGTCTTGTATGTGGGTGTGCAAGCTATCATGCACCCTCAAAATAGACCCCTCCAGGGTCCCGCGCCTATTACACACAGTGCGCCGATGGATATTTTCCAGCAACTTGTGGTTGATCTGGACACTGAAGGTACAAAAACGTCACCCTTGTTGATGTGGAGCCATTCATTCTCACGGGTGTTTTATAGGTCGCTACTTGTTCCTGAGTGCCATCGCAAATCAGCTGCGGTACCCGAACAGTCACACGCACTACTTCAGTTGTGTCCTTCTGTACCTGTTCGCAGAAGCGAACCAGGAAGTCATTCAAGAGCAGATCACGAGGTATGGAAGCACCAGTATTCGTTAAAGCTCCAAGAACTCTATTAACACGATTTTCCGGGCAGGGTGCTAATTGAGCGATTAATCGTGAATCGCCCGCATCCGTACGGCCTTCTGATCACCTTCATTGAACTGATTCGCAACCCCCGATACAATTTCTGGGATCACACGAATTTCATTCGGTGCTCGCCCGAAATAGAGCGGCTTTTCTCAAGCGTTGCAAAATCCATCAACCAATCGTTGATGAGAGTCTCACCCATAGGGTAGTCTGAAATTTTGCTTAACAGGAATTGGGGAACCAAGGGTATGATGATACTTGTATATTTGTACGATAGATCGAGTTGAAGGAAATACAATTATTCGTGTGCAAATGATGAAGATGAAGAGATAAACAGTATGGTACAAGGCATGACTAAAAGGAAACTATCGTCTCTGCAAAATATTTCGGACAGCCGCGCGGCTTTTGATGGCGAACCATAGGCTGACAGAAGAACAGGAAGGAGAAACAGCAACCGGTTTCGGACAATGGTCTTTGATCGCTTTCAGGATCGTGCTGACCTCTTCTTCCTGGCTCACATTCCCCGTAGGAATGTAGACTGGTGGTTGACCGCGTCCAGCCCCCGACCGAGCTGATGGATGTGCCCCCGCATCGTCTTCTATTGAATTCCACGCGGATGATCCGCACAGGTGAGACTTCAGTTCTCCTGCCACGATACAGAAAAGCATCCAGGAAACTTACGTCTGCCCATCCCTCGCCCCACACCCTTTTGGACTTGAAGTCCCTGAATGATAGCATAGTAATCCATGGATCTGCCCGGCACGCTCTTTTTGGCCGACACACCGTGAATCTTGCAAGTGATTGACCGTGTGCACTGCTGCCCGTTGTCCAGCAGGACGCCGCACTGCTTGTCCAAGTCAATAGGTTCTGAAATTGATGAATTGAAAAAAACCGATGAGAAGGGATTCACATGCGCAGGACAGGACGTGCCCCAGCGAATTCTCACGTTTGACTTTTTGCCCTTTTGTTAATCTTGGTTGCTTTTCAGCCCTTTCCGGCGGCTGCGGCGGGGAGGATCCTAAGTGGGATGGGAAAACGTTGGGCGCAGTTTGAGGATACGGTTCATTTCGCGCAACCAACGGGCAACACACAGTACCAGCGTGTTCATCAGCGGTGTCAGGCTTCTTTCTTTTCTTTGAAACTGTTTGCTTCTCAATCGGTTTGGGTGGAGGTTTTTTTGACGGGCTGATGAGTTTGCAATTTTCTAATTGTTCAAATATGTATGTGGATTGATTTGCCACAATCTTAAATGTCGAGCAAATGATGAATCGGGGATGAAGTTTGAGGAACGGAACACCCACCAACGTGATCCAGAAAGGCGGCTTGAAGGACAGGTTTGGAACATGCTTTGCATGTAACTACCACAAGATCCTCAGATAAGCAAAGGCCATGCCGTCGGGAATGTGTTGAACGAGTTAAGGATGAACATCCAACATGAAATTTTTGGCCGCTGCCGCGTCCCTGTCAAATTGCAACGTCCCCGCAAAAAACAGGAAAAATGACTTCGTTAAAGGATATCTGATCGTTCATTTGAAGTGGGACTGGTAGGACTAGAAGGTTCCTCTTGTTCAGTGTCCGAGGCTGTATTCAATGCCGCGCGAACAATTCATTCAGCCTTTTACAAGAAGTTGTGGAATTTCTACGGACAGCCCGGCACACCTTCGGAGAACCCAAGCGTCGACCGGAACTTGGCCCAACTGAGGTGCTCTTTTCCTTTCAGTATGCTCATGGTGCAAAAATGTTCGACCTCCAACGCAATTGCCGATGGTTTGGAATGTTGCGATACCCCACTGCGGCGATACATTAACCGCTCACGTAATCGGTCGGCTGTTGAGCTGCGGACGCGTCGCTGCCTTCGCACGCAGCAAAGGATGTCAGATACCAACCCGCCAATCCAAGCATCCGAAGTCGACTCGACTGTCGGTCCACCCAATTCAAACCCTCCGGAGATTGAAAATACAGATCTCGCCCCAGTTCCGTCCTCAGATCCCTCTCCACTCGACGCCGTCAACCCCGAGTACCGCTCCGATTCCTCTCCAAGTGTCACAACTGAGACGTCGCAAGCACCCGATAAACCTCCACCCGTCGTTTCGACCGAAGAAGTTGAGGTTGGAAAAAAGTTTTTGGAACATGGTGGGGTGGAGCCGCCGTTGGCAGGGGGTTTAGGGGTCGATGAGGACGGGGGAATCCAGCCGACTGGTGGTAAAATGAGCGGAGAGGTTGTGGATGAAGGGAAGCACGTTGTTGTTTATGGCGTTGAAGAGGTCGGTGGGTATGTTGGCGGAAACCAGGCGGCTGGTGCGACAGATGAGGTCGGTGCGCTCGACGAGGCGGGGATGCAGAGCGAGCAAGCCGTTGGACATGCTACTGACAGGGACAACACTGGGGGCCCAGAAGAGGTTGATTCGGGTCTCAGTGGGGGAGGTCAAAAAATTGAGGAGAAAGACGTACAGAAAGTAGTCGAAAATGGGCCGCTGAAATCGGAGTCAGCGGATGACGAGTATGCAGATTTAAGGATGGATGCCAGCGAATTGCCTGTGACAAACGTCGACATAAAAGCCGACCCAGATGCACTTGAATATCTGACAAGCCTAGGTAAGCGGGTCAAAGAACACAATACTCCAGTGATTAATTACAGAGTAAATGTCCCGCATCATTCCAGATCGTCTCTTTCCCGATCTCTACTTCACCGACAGACTCCCCATCCATACTGGCGACCCAGCCGCTCCAAGTGGGACTCACATCCTAGCCGTCTCCGAAGGTTTATTCCAGTCCACACCCTGCTACGTCGTAACTTCGTCCACCGAGGCCCAAATACCTCAAACATCCGAGACCATCACCACAAACCTGAAAGCGCATATTGGTTCCAAGTTGGAGACGTTTGCGCAGTCGCTGCATCATGTTGTGCGCGCTGCAGGTGGAGGACCAAATGAAGAGGCGCGGGAGGAAGAATTTGTGCAGGAGATGTTCAGGAGCGGAGATGGAAGTTTGATCATTACGGAATCTGGGTCTAGAGCGCCATTGTTCAGTGTTAGGTTTGCGAGTGATGTTGTTGCGGGGATAATAATGGAAGGTCAGATATTGTCAATGAGGGCTTTATTGTTATATGTGCGACATTATGTTGAAACTTGCATGCAACTTACAGGAGCTCAATGCGTTCTTACGCGTCTCCTTGCCCGGCAATCTACTGCACGTACCTTGGCGTTTCTTACATACTTCAACCATTCCCTCGTCAAAACCCGCTTCTCCGTTGCCCCCGGTGAAATCCGAAATATTGGCGGCTCCATCAAGAATGTGGTATCTATTGCGGCAAGCATGGAGAGAGCCGAAGTCCCAGACGCCTCGGCGGAAATGTCTGCCGCGCAGGGAAACGCCTCTTCCATATCGAGTCTCGCTGACGAAAAGGAGAGCGGGGAAAACGATGACGAAGGTTTGGACTGGATGGGTCAATTTCTGGCGGATGGAAGAAGCGTGTATATGAAACCTCCTGGTTCCACCATGATTATGGAATTGGATCAGGTGCTTCCGAGCGGGGTTCGTGGTAAGTCCTCGATTCAAAGTTTACGGTAGATCTTCCAGCACTCTAATATTGAGCAATTCGTAGACGCTGTTGAAGACATGCCTGCCAACCCTTATGATACCCATGATTTCGGTGGGAATATAGAGCTCCAATCTGAGTACCAGGATCGAAAGGTAAAAGGAATATCTGTTTCCAAATCCCTCTCCTGCTTGATATTAAACGGACTCCTGCATAACCCAGAATGAAATAACACAAGCCCACGAAAAGTATATCGCAGAGCATCCTGAGCTGCGGGAACTTTGTGTTGATTACCTGCAACTCATACTGCACAGGAAGCCCCAAGATGTGTTTGCTTTTACTGCAGAATATTTCACCATGTGAGGGAATTGCTCACAATACCAAATTGGCAAATCATAAAATTCCAGCTGCTACGATTCAGAGTTATGATCGTTACTGCTGGCTCTCCACTTGCACATTTCTCTTCCACAAGAATTGTGATTCATTTTTCGTTGTCCGGGAAATACCGAAGAAAAATGAACCACGCTCGGCGCAAGTTGGCAGGAAGCGTGGAAGTGCATGATTACTAGGTATGATTCAGATGATTCTTGGCAGATTCTGGGTGGCTGGCTCATGGCTGGAATGTGGCTGGCGTAAATAAATGAATGCGTTTGAGCTTCGGTCATTCATTTTCCCCTCACTATCACTCAAATCGTCAATTCGTTCCCGAGAAGCAGCAACAATGTCCAGCAAGCTTGTTTCTTATGCTGAAGTCGAAAGGCACAACACCCGGCAGGACTGTTGGTGCATCATTCACGGAAAAGTATGCACCATGCACACGGCCTTCCCACCTATGACTCTGACCGAGGTCTTTTCGTACAGGTTTACAACCTTGGGCCATTTCTTGATGACCATCCAGGAGGAGCTGGCGTGAGTTTCTGTTTATTTGGAAGGCCTTCAAGACAATGGACCATTGAATAACCTGCAAACGCTGCTGTACGCAGCCTATTTTGAAACGGGCAGGGAAGGATGCAACGGCCGCCTTCGATCCAATCCACCCGCGCGATATCATAGACCGGTTTCTGCCAAAGGAGCTCTGGATTGGTGACATTGATCCCGACACTGTTCCAGCGGAAAGTCAAGATAGCGTGGAGGCGAGGGCCGCTAAAATAATTGATAAGCCGCCAATTTCCGCCATGTTCAATTCCTTTGATTTTGAGGTTCGTTGCAAATCAACGTCGGTACTCGCAAAGAAATATTGGCATTGAAGGCATTGTCATTTGCGCAACTAGGCCGTTGCGAGGCAGACGTTATCCCCGGAGGCATGGGCGTACTACTCTTCTGGAGCGGATGACGAGTTGACTTTGCAGGAAAACCATGAAGCGTTCCACCGTGTATGGTTACGACCCCGAGTCATGATTGATGTGCGTGAACTTGACACGCAGACCACTCTCCTGGGCTCTAAGTCGTCGCTACCTATTTATATTACCGCCACGGCGTTGGGGAAATTGGGTCATCCAGAGGGTGAGGTGGTGCTCACGAGAGCGGCGGGAAGTCGAGGCATCATTCAGATGATGCCAACTCTGGCTTCCTGTTCGCTGGATGAAATGATCGACGCAAGTATAGATGGACAAACACAGTGGTTTCAACTATATGTCAATAGTGGTTAGTAGAGATTAGGCAATCCAGATGAACCCTTGGGAAATCCTGCTAACATTGTAGATACCTCTGCATCACAGATCGGAAAGTGACAGAGGGCTTAATACGCCACGCGGAGGAGCGAGGAGCGAAGGCTCTCTTTATCACGGTGGATGCTCCCCAACTGGGAAGGCGGGAAAAGGACATGCGGACAAAATTTATAGATGACGCTCCTGATGTCCAGGACAACAACACAATTACGAGAAATTCGGGAGCGGCACGCGCAATTTCCCAATTCATCGATCCTGCGCTGTCATGGAAGGATTTGAAATGGTTCAAATCGATCACAACGATGCCTATTATGCTGAAGGGAATTCAGTGCGGGGAGGATGCAGTTATGGCTGCAAAAGCGGGAGTGGCTGGCATGGTGCTCAGCAACCACGGCGGTCGGCAATTGGACACGGCTCGCAGCGGTATTGAGATTCTTGTGGAGGTGATGGACGCACTCCGCGCGGCAAAACTTGATAAAAAGGTCGAGATTTATGTGGACGGTGGGTTCCGGCGGGGGACGGATATTTTCAAAGCGCTCGCTCTTGGTGCCAAGGCAGTTGGGTTGGGACGGCCATTCTTGTACGCCATGTCATCCTATGGGCAGGAGGGCGTGGAAAAGTTGATAGACTTGCTGCGGAACGAGTTCGAAATGGTGATGCGGCTCATGGGAACCCCCACCATTGCGGACATCAAGCGAAGTATGGTTATTACCAAGAGCTTGGAGACTCACGCTGGACGAGCTCCGAGGGATGCTTTATCCAAGCAGGTTTATCAGGAGCTGCGCGCACCTATTTCTAGCAAGCTGTAAATTATTACGTTCTTGGTCCTATAATAAATATATGTGACAATCTTGGGATTCGAGTTTGAGCGTACTCTCTTTCAATCAATTGTTCATATCAACGGTTTCTCCAGGAGGGTATCAAGGCTGGGTCTGATGGCGTTCATCGCACTCATAACATCAGCCAAATGTATCTGGGCATCACCAGAATCAATATGACTTCAGCGGACAGAAAAATACCCAAATGAGATAACAGTCTGATACTGCTTACCGTCTCTGCGGACAAGTTCTTGCGAAGAGCTATCAAAGCAGCTTCTCGACAAACATTCTCGATATCCGCTCCTACAATTCATTGCACATCAGTCACAGGCCCCCCAATGCTTCAAATGGGTTAATACGCACCTGAATACCCCGCCATCTGTTCAGCAAGATGCTTCAAATCAGGTTCCGTTAAATCATTGGGCATTGATTTTAAGTATCCTCTCAGGATTGCTAATCGTGACTGGTAGTAATTCAAGCACAACGAAACGGAGGGGGAGTCACCGTTTTTAGGAATGCGGCACTAACCTCGACTTTTGGCGGCGGGATGAAAATATGCTCATCGAGCCTACCCGGACGAAGGATGGCTGCATCTACAACGTGCGGCCGGTTCGTGACTACACGACCCCCACAAGATTACCAATGCCGGTCAGTACGAATCTTCGCTCTCCAGTCACTCGGTTTTGCATTACCTGCGACGATGAAAATGCGCCCGTGAAGAGCTGCCCCGCGGCCGGAAGAAAGAACGCCGTCCATTTCTGTTTTGACCACTCAGACAGTCAGAAAGTGCGAAAGCGGGACCGAAATTACTGGCACATGAATGCACCTACCCGTAAGGAAACAGGTCACAATGCGCTCGCCGGTATTCTCACTTGAGGTGTCCATTCCGCGACTCGGGACGAGCATATCAATCTACCAGTTCGATAAATTTCCTCAGTTTGCCTCATGAAGAATTACTACATGCAGTGTTGCCCTACTTGATCAATGAGCAAAACGCATGGAGCACTGTCTCTCGCCTGAGCAAATATCTTCGCAATGTTCGCCTCTGACTCGCCAACCACCTTTGATCGAATTTTGGGACCCTGTCGAGATTGAGAACGAGAGCTTTAGGATACTTGTCTCTTCATTGGGACGGACAAATGACAAAAACGTACATCAACGTATACGCAGTTGAATCCCGTTTCTTGGACGAGTGCGCAGCCAAGTACCGTTTTACCCACTCCTGGTGGACCATGAATCAAGACGCCGCGTGGAGGGTCGATACCAAACGTGAGGTAGCGGTCGAAATGGGTAAATGGCTCGATTACAGTTGACTGAGATTGAGGTAACGGTCCGTAAGCTTTCACAGAGCTGTGGCCAAGAGACTTGAATGGGAACTTGATGCTTACCCGCAATCGTTCAATGACATCTTGCATCCCAAATAGCTCGTTCAGATGGCGCTCTGGAATCTGGATATGGCCGGACGATTAGCGCAAGCCATTCATTATGACAGGAACTGCTAGGATGCACCTTTGAGATCAGCTCGGACAAACTGGCTGGCTTCACGTATTTCAATGCCGCTCTGAAATCGTCTACTGCTAACTCCGTTGGCGTTGACTGGTGGAACGATTATCAGCATCGTTTGCTTCCTCTTCAGTTTGAACACTGGAAACATCTGCATGCCCTCACCTGCCGGTGCATTTCGTTGACCACATAATGGCACAGTCCTCTCAAATCCGACCCAACGAACCCATGCGTGATCTTAGCAACTTCCGCGAGAATTACCTCCTTGTTTTCTGGTTCAATGGGAAGGTCTGTAAATTGGAGGGCGTCAGCGCATTTTCCAATAGGCTGCAAATTTTCGTGCGTACACAACATAACTCACGTGCGGAGCACAACTCCAGGATCTCTCGACGCTGCTGCGGACTTTTAATATCAACGTGACACACTGTATGTAGCCGACCGGACCGCAACAAGGAAGGGTCGATTGCCTGCAATCTGTTTGTTATGCCTGTCACCACGGTCGATTAATACTCTTGTCAGTGGTGCAACCACTCCCATCATTTTGTACCAATCACGAAGACTATCGGTGGTTGGGATGCTGATGCGTAGGATGACGAATGTGGAGACTCCCGGACATTTAGAGACCCATCCAGCAGTGAATTGAAAACATCGAGCACTTTTGGGTCTCCTGCTGCTTGGGATCAAGTTGCCATCAGTGACTAGCCTGCGAAAGCCTCTTTTCCTGCAAGTGTATTACCATCCGAAGATGAAGACTGGCGGATTGGAGAGGAAGTCACCATGTCAATATCATCCAGTACCAAAATCGCCGGCCCGGTTTCCGCATGCATTGTGAACAAATTGTAGACGTAGGCTTCCGTATCTCCTGCCGCTGATTCCCAAATGACCAATCAGTGGACTGCGCAGCAAACTGTTGTTGCAAGAACGTGTAACGAACATACTTTGTCGCATCAAATCGGCGCAGTTCACCATATTCCAGGGTACTGCAGAGCTTGCTAAAGTAGTTTATGACAAAAGGTGGGCGTATTGACATTTATTAACAGGGTCCAAGCAAAAATGTCTCCTAAAAACTACATCATCTAACTAGTACCGGCAAATGCCCTCGCCAAAATCGTTTTTCCCGTCCCTGACCGTCCGCTCAGCATCACTCCTGATGCGATTGGGCAATTCGACGATCGAGTCCGCCGAAGGCGAGAGAGATGTAAGAAGCGGGTAAAACGCTCCACCAGGGTGTAGCTAACGTCGTCCAGTCCAGCAATCATCTCACGCATGTCCTGGACCCACACATCTGCGTCCTTCAAGCGCGATAGGTGATCATCAATATCCACGGGGTCCCTGAGAGCGACATTAACCTCAGTTTCCGGCCCGATTTTGGCGATCGCATTGCCAGTCGTCGAGGTTGTCCCGCTCTCCAAAGGTTTCACTCGAAACGAAAACCGTGCGTCGAACCATCGCGCAGTTATGATCTGTCCGGGACTGATGAAGCGGTCCAAAAATATGTGTCTCAACATTTCAGCATCTGGCCAACGAGGCTTCGCCACGGAACTCCCACTCGTCTCCAACTTCGTAGCAATCATAGGTATCACAGTGACCGAACGTGCTGGGGTTATCCGCGAAAACTGGATGGTATCATGTTCAACACCCTACTCAATTCTGATAGGCGATGTGAAACCGAGACGACTTCAAGGATGCCATCCTCACATGTTCGCAAATAGTCAACCGAGCGCTGTCTTTGTCAAAGACGGACAAAACACGACCGAGTTCTTCAGAAACGACGGCCTCGCACTCGTCCGCCGACACATCCTCCAAGACAATGTCCCCCTTCCCAAAAACCCTGAAATCATGACTTCTCGCTGAAAAGAACTTCACTTTGGCAAAAACACCAGGAAGTTCTACCGAGCTCTGGCCTTCGCAAGCTACGCGCAGAGCGTCGCCCGACCTTATCTTGCTTCGAAAGGCCCAGGACCTCGGCAGCCAGACAATGCTATCTTTTGGTAAGAGAATTCAGCCACGCTTCTTCGGACACCAGACGGATCGTTTCAGACTTACCTTCATTTGGAACTATTTCTTTGATTGAGAGCTTCATGATGACAGCGGAGGTGAAGAGTTGGGTTTTATGTTGGGGTTTGCTTGTCGAAATGAAATTTCATTTGGAACTTGGAGGCACAGCCATGGAACGCTAATTGATAGAAGGCGGGATTGGTCGTAGGTTTCCCACACACCCCTCAAGCATGCCTCGTTTGGAGCTAGTCGCAGAACTGACAGGTAGAAGCACGTCCACGCTGTCAACACCCTCAACCTGCGCAACACCAATTCTGATTGCACCACTGTCTTTTTGTTATGTCGTACTTAAACAGGCCACACAGACCGAGTCTGGCAAGTATCCTGGCATCCCACCACCGCCGTTCTCGCCTCCTGCAGCGGGGACAAGTCCGTGAAGATATGGAAACGTGATCCACCCTCCGGCACTTGGGTCTGCGTGGACTCGATTGACGACGCGCATAAACGTACCATTCGCTCCGTTGCATTTGCGCCGAGTGGGAAATTTTTGGCTACCGCGAGTTTCGATGCGTCCACTGCTATTTGGGAGAAGGAGGGGGATGGTGGTGGTGAGTGACTGACGTGTGGGGGGGGTGATTATTCGTCTATGGGGTGTGGGTTGGGATCTGATTCATTTCCCGTATGATCTTGTTTGTCAAGAATTCGAATGTGTGGCGACGTTGGAGGGACACGAAAATGAAGTGAAGAGTGTAGCATGGTCCACGTCGGGCGCATTACTGGCTACTTGCAGTCGGGATAAGAGTGTCTGGATTTGGGAGGGTACGTGACTCGGCGGACTTTTTGCGATACGAGGATGCATCAGCTGAAGATCATCAAATGGAAACAGTTGTGGGAGACAGTGACTTTGAATGTCTGAGCGTGCTCCAAGAGCACGAGCAGGACGTAAAGATGATTGAATGGCATCCGAACGAGGAGGTAGGGCATTTTGTTGGCTGCTCGGCTGGACTCTGCGCAGAAGGTCTCAGACAGTATACACTTCCAAGCTGCTTGCCAGTGCATCGTACGATGACACGGTAAAGATATGGCGGGAAGACGACGATGATTGGTACTGCTCCGATACGTTGCGAGGACACACCTCGACGGTATGGGCTGTAGACTTCAATCAGACAGGCGACACTCTTGGTGGGACCCCTTTTTATTTGCGTAGCCCCAAAAGAAGAAGCAACCAATGCTAAGTTGCCTCGCCGCGTAAACGTAGCTTCTGTCAGTGATGACCGGTCAATGAAGTTTTGGCGTCGGGGACCACCCGATGCCGAATCACAAGCGTTCCGACGGGACCCGAAATGGCGATGCATTGGAACGATTGCCAACCTACATAAACGAACAATATTTTCAGTAACATGGTCTAAAGTGCACGGGAGGATTGCCTCGGCGGGGGCGGATGATACAGTCAGGATCCTTGAGGAGGTAATGGTGGTCTGCGGTCTCGACCTGGCGCACTTTTGGTCATGTCTCAACCAACATTACGCATTTCATTTTCATGGCACGTTTACAGGTTCCATCCCAAGTGGACGGAGAGATTGCATTCAAAACGGCTGCGGTATTGGAGCGACCTCACGGACAAAGCGATGTCAACTGCGCGCGGTGGTGTCCTTTGGAAGGTGAAGACAGTAATCTGCTCGCCACGACCGGTGACGATGGGGTGGTGCGGATTTGGCGATATGTAGTGTAGATAATTTTTTTTTGAAATTACAAGCAATCCCATTATCTAAGAAACCGGTTCTACGGCGCAAACCCGAATGTTTGGTATGTGGAAGGGAGGGCGAGTTGGGAGCATTAACGCTTCCGGACACGGACCCGTCTGGGCTCTTCTTCATCCAGACGACCGACGCGCAGCACAATATAAGGCAGTATCTGATAGTTCCTTAATATACTTTTTAACTACAAATTACTAGCTTGCTAGATCTTTCTTGCTACACTTTTGATTACATTTCCGGTATGGATGACTTCTGTGATTGTTTCCTGCCGATGGGTACCCGCCCCTCTTGTGCTAAATGATTGGCTGGATGGTACCGGCCCACCGCATCACTTTCCATTACAAATCTTAAACTGTGCCGCTACCCCCTCTACCCCTTTTCTCAGCCGCCGCCCACGCCTCGCGGATGAATTCAGGGGTCAACCCGAAATCAGCCAAAGGCCTCGGATCCTCCAACACTAACCACTCTGGCCCACCTCCGTTCACGTTCTCCCGTTTCCTCAGCACCTCGTCTTCGTTCAGGTACGCTTCCATGGCGCTTACAAACTCCTCGCTTACGGTCATGCCGTAATGAGCGTACAATTTGCGGACAACGTCGATGGGGGATGTCGTAAGCTCGTCGAAGTCCACGTCAAAGAACATGTCCCGTTCGCGGTGCGGATCGGTGCGTCGCAGATGGGTACGGAAACGCGTGAGACGTTCCACTTTTACAAGGCATTGATGGAGGACGGAGCGGCCTACGGCGTGGAGGTCGAGAGAGTCTACCAGATGGCGCAGATCGGACATCCAGTATCTGTAGTGTTCATGTATTTTTGGAAGGAAAAAGAAATGGATAAATGAGTATCAAAGAGACCTTTCAAATGAATTGTGCTGAATACAGTGAAGGGGAGGGAAAATTACAGGAACTGACCTGCAGTTGGACAAGACGGTATCCACCGGGTCCCGGTTGCAAATCACGACCCGCGCATCTGGAAAGGTATCCGAGAGGCTCGATACATGCAGAGCGTAATGTGGGGCCTTCAGCACCCAATGGGACTTGGGTGCCCAGGAGTGGTGCAAGGCTTGAATGTAACGCTTCAGGAGGAGGAAGGAAGGTGCTTGTTCCTTTTCGTGCATCAGCCATTGCGTGTATGGTGACAACTCGCCGAATAATAGAGACAGTGCTGTTACAAAAATTTCAGTTAAATTGGGAAAGGAGCTCTTCACAAACATGTCCCGACATAAAAGCAAGGGGGTGTACTACCTGACATGACTCCATGCATGCCCAAGAAGAGAATGTCTTCTTCAAACTCTGCCGGAATAAATCGGTGATACTTTTGCGTGGTCCATCTGTGTTCGGGAGCATTTCTTTCCCACTCTTTCACCGAGCGTTCCCATGCTTTAGCGCGAGGTGACTCAAAGTGATCCTTACGAGACGTTACTGGGGGAAGAAGTTTGACTCCAGGTCCAGCAAAGCTGTCGATGGCAGTCGTGGAACGACAAGCCGGATCACGGGCGAGGAGACGTTGCAATAGTGTTGAACCGGTGCGATGCACCCCAGTGACGATGATTGGCTTGCCAATATCGATGGAGGGGATTTCTGGGTTGTCGTCGAGATATCGGACGAGGGTGTTGCGCTCGTCCATGAACACGTGTAAGTTTCGATGCCACAAACGACCTGCGGTCGAGAGGCCGAGGTTTTTGTCGGCCAGGATGGTGATCAAGATAACCCAACCGCGTTTCGCTGGAGAAGAGTCGCCGAGGAAGGGAGACTCCAGCAAGGTGGAGAGTTTGGCCAGAAGTTTGTCGCGCGGGATCGGGAATATGACGAATCCTGCGCGGTTGAGTGAAGTACGACCAAGCCAGTTGAGGAAGAGCAACGGTTTGGAATAACCTTTGTATGGGGCACAGCGAACGTCGTGGACGCGACCCTTGGGCAGGGGGTCTGGGCACACTTGAGTCGACATGGATGAGGTTCTGCGATGCAGATCAAAGTGTGTGGGAGATGGGAATTGCGGGTGAGTTTCTTCTGTTCACCTACTACTGTAGAGTCCTGAGGGGGGATGGGATCGTCTATGTAATTTGTACCTTTTTTTTCGATGTGGTTTCCTGAGCGAGACCGCATCAATCGACCCAGGTCTCAGCAGGTCTCAGCAGGTCTGTGAGCACCCAGTGAGCACCCGGACCCGCGGAACCCGTCTTGCTGTCTTCTCCTGTCTTCTTCTGACTTCTGCTTCATTTTTCAGCGGGCTTTACGCGGGCCGTGGGCGCGAAGAGCGTGGGAAAAGCTTAGGTGCTTGTGCTTGGGTGCTGGTGCTTGACGGGTGGGAAAGTCGGTCGATACCAAGGTGACATGGTATCGGAATCAGGAATCCTTGTGCTTGTGCTTGTTATTGGGCTAGGGGGGATTGGAGCCCCGTGGCTGGTTGGCTTACACAGTATCCAACAGAAAGAAAAGCGCGCCCACCCTCAATGCGAACGCTTTGGAATATGATCCGCATCCCCGGTCCCCGGGAAATGATATCCAAAGGTACCAGAGGTTCCAAGCCCAACGAAAGACCAGACATCATCGTTCTCACCTTCCCCCAACATCTAATTCAAACTGCCAACGCCAACACAATGCTCAAAGCTGTTATGATATTCAACAACCACGGGAAACCCAGACTAATGAACTGGTACCAACAACTGGTAAACGGCACACACACCCCAGACGTTCCACTTTGTTCCTCAACGTCAAGTCCGCTGAACCCGACTATGCTTCCGCTTTTAGGATGTCCGCACGCAACAAGAAATGCTGAAGGAAATATTCACGCTTGTGAGCCGGCGGTAAGCACAACTTTCCAATCAGTTTGACCAGGACAGAGGTGATGCTCCATGTTGAGCGTGTATCGTGCCATGACGCTTCAAGACCAGACCATGTATGCAACTTCCTGGAAGGAAGCGCAATACTGGGCGGGCGAGACACAAAAATCATATATAGAGTGAGTTAAGACATATGTACATTTTGCCTTGGTGAAGGCTGTTATTGATAGAGTTGTAATTGATTATCTCATCACAGCATTACGCCAGTGAGTCGCCCCTTTCCGTAACGGCCAAAATTGCCGCCAAACTGCTAACAACAGCTTTTACATCAGCATTATATTTTGTGTTTGTGGTGGACTCATCCGAGAGCGAACTGGGAATCCTAGACTTGATTCAGGTCTTTGTAGAGGCACTTGACCGGACGTTCTCAAATGTGTGCGAACTGGATCTGGTATGACCCGCGTGCTCGTCTGGCGGTTGTTAGCAACACCTGGTGGTGGGTTACTAACGTTCTCTCTTTCAAATGTCCAATTTCCGATATCAGATATTTCGACCTGATGAGGTGAGATGGGAATTGTGATCTCTCGTTTCCTCGTTGACGTGTCGCAAGGCATGCTTCAGCACACCATCAACCGCCTGTGACTTGTCAACCTCATCTCAGGTAACAGAAATGCTATCAGAGGTCATTTCTGGAGGAATGGTAAGTGAAACCGGGCAATACAAGTGAGTCCACCGAAAAGAATTCTTATGCAAGCTCCTCCTTCAAGGTGCTGGAAACCAACATCCATGAAATCGTGGCCATCAGCGAGGCAAAGAAAGGTGGACCTCTAAAATGAGGTTTTGCAAAGAATCATCTTGGATCTTTTGCATTTGTTTTTTTCTTGTATCTATTGCCCGATTCCGCATAATATACCGTTTCTTAGCCACTCGAGGCTCTGCATTCTGATCATTTCACTATAGGATTCACCAATGATGCCCTGTCAACCATCCCCGAGAGTGAAAGAGGCTGTGAGAGCTGGCGATGACTTTTTGATTTAGAAGCAAAAGGAAATTTCGCAGGTTGACAGATACATATCAGGAGTGGTCCGTGCGGGGCTGCGCTGATTACGTCCAAATTCCTGATAAATCAAGCCTTGACGGCATCTTAGAGGTGGAACGTTCAAAAATATGCGTTGCAGACGTTCTCAAAAATGGAATGCAGGACCGTAACCTCGTTCGCTGCTTCAGTTGGCTTATTTATGGGCCTCACACTGCATAACGGGAACACCACGCGTCCTGCGCAGGTGTCATCCTTGCCAGCACTGCAGAGACTGAACCTGAAGCGTTGACTTTATGGCAATGATACAACAGGCATGAACGTTTCATATCAGAAACACTGACGAGGTTGCTGACGGACCCTCTCCGCTACGTGGAAGTAAATACAGTAAGTAGCTCATTGTGCCAAGGAAGCGATTTTGGAATTGGCTTAGTCGCGTCGTGTCGCTTCCTTATTGGCTTAGGTGAGCAAGACGCGCGTCCTTCTTTGAATATCAGCCCTGCGTTGACTCAAAACCTCCAACGTCCCAGTACAAATAGAGGCCGGGACGCAAAATAGGCTTTCTGCCCCATCAAAAAAACAACCTTCGTCTCCACATTCTATCCGCCGACCATACCTCATTCAACACGGAAAATGTCCACATCCAGTTTTTGGATAAATTTGCGCAACATAACCACCTGGGCGCTGAGGATTCAAAAACAGGTACTCAACCATGTGTTCATAAATTCCGAAATTCTGAGTGCTTTATTTACTCCCTGGGGAAAATACTTATCTATTGGATCTTGCGTTGTAACTATTTTCGGCAGGAGCCAAGCATTCTTACATGGAAACTCGACAAGGTTTGTGAACACTATCTGCATGACATTGCGTTTTTCACACATGTAGACTAACAAAGCAAGTTGTAATAGACTTCCATCCACGAATCCTCGCCAAAGAAGGACATATTCAGCGCCCTAAGTTCCAAAAAGGAGTTGAGCTTTTTGGAAGTATTGGAGGGACTTCGGATGGCAACCGATGACAAAAATGTTAAGGGTGCGGGATCCTTCTCCCCTGCAGCTTAATCATGCCAACATTGATGTCCCCCACTCACCGACCCTCTCGTGCATGGATACAGGTCTCGTGATAGATTTGAGTACCGCAGGAAGCTCCTCCTTTCTACAGCCAAGTGGTGGGAAACCAAACTTGGCTCAGGTGCAAGAACTGCGCGAAGCAATCACGCAATTTGGCGAGGCAAAGAAGGCACAGTTTGGAAAGGGACAGTATAAACTGGTAGCATGCAGCGATACATTTGGTATGTCAAACGTTATCCTTCCATATGTTTGATCCTCTTCAGCAATAGGAATATTTGACGCATATTTTCCGTGTGGGCAGATTCGCAGCTGATGTACTATCTGGCTACCGCGTTTGATGAGATACACATGGAACCCGTTGGGTATGTCGATTTGCACGGACTCGGCGGAACTATGATGGTGAGCATATCGCATCACCGCATGTTCATTACCTTAAAATTTGGCGCTCACTTCTTGACTACGATACTCCCTGCGCAGTTCGCCCGCAACCTCATGGACCGTATCGGTATCAAAATCCAAGACGTCTCTGCAGGAGAATACAAAGGCGCTACCTCGTTTCTCACGCATACAAAGTACCCTCCGGAGCAACTCGAAAACATGACTGCGATATTCAGAGACCTCCATAGCCAGCTTCGCCAAGGGATCGCCGAAGGCCGGGGAGGGAAACTCAAACCCATCGCCGCCGCGGGCAAAACTGGGACAACGGCGCCACCCAGTGGTGAATCCATAGTGCAGGGCGCAATGGATGTCGCGCCCCTCTGGAAGTCCACAGCCATCGACCACGGATTCGTCGATGCGCTCACATACGTACGAACTCTCATTCCAATCCTTCCTCCGTCCCCGAAGCCGAAACCCTGGGATCCCGCACGCCGCGCCTACTTGCCGTTCACCACGTACGTTGCGGAACAGGCCAAAAAAAAGAAAAAGGAGCTCAAGAAATTGAAAAATGGGAAGGATAAAGTTACCATCGGAGTCGTCTATTTGAGTGGAGCTATGCGGATGGGAGATGGGGGATTTGAATCAAACGCCGTTGCCAAGGCCATCGTGGAGGCGGCGAGGGATAAGGACGTTGGCGCTATTGTGTTTCGCGTTGGTAAGGGTGACAGGTAGTCGCGAACCAATCGGGAAGTTCAGTCTCTCTGATGAGTTGGTCGCAATACGGCTGTCCTTTTCGCAGATACACCGGGCGGACACGCAACTGCCGCTGAGACCATATGGGAAGCCGTCGAGTACGCTCAAAAAGAGTGCAAAAAGCCCGTCATCGCCTCCTACGGAGACATATCGGCATCAGGAGGTATATACGCGTCTTCTCGTCCCAATTTCGTCCCAATTCAACCCCTCCGATTCATGCAAGCTGAATTTCGCTTTATCGCTGAATTCAAAACAGGATACTATTGCACCGCTAACTGCGCAAAAATCCTCTCCCACGCTTCCACCATCACTGGCTCCATCGGTGTCGCTCTCGCCCGCCCCATCGTCACGCCTCGCTTCCTCGACGCTCTCGGCATCACAACCGACTCGATCCTCAACTCGGAAGCGTCAAAATTTTGGTCGCCATTTCACGAATTGGATGAGAAGGGTATGGAGAGATTCAAGGCGTTTTCTGAGGCGGTCTATGAGACTTTCAAGGAAAAAGTTGTGAAGGGGCGCGGGATGAGTCCGCAGAAGGTCCAGGACTTGGCGAGGGGGAGACTGTATACGGGTGAGGAGGCCGTGAAGCTCGGGCTGGTTGATGAGATTGGTAAGCAGCAGAAGCGTGAGTGTTTGATGGGGCAGAAAAGGCAATGTACCAACCCCCGCAATCTGCATTTTTGTAGGAGGTATCCAAAGGGCCCTTCAGGTAGCTGCCGACTACGTCTCAACTATTGACACGGCAGTCAATGCGCAAATCGAACCTCGGGTTTTCCCACGGCCCAAACCGTTCTGGCAGCGGCTCAGAGAGGCCCAATCCTTGTCGGATCTTATGGGGGGTATCCGGTCTGTAGACGTGAGCAGTATAGCACAGACGATGTTGGGTAGCTGGAGTTTTGGTGATGGTTCCAGGGGGATCAGCGTTAGAATGGAGGGAGGATACCAAAAGTTGGTCTGACGATGCAGGCGGGTTGTGCAGTTTTGAGTGGACCTTGATCAGTTTCATGGGATTTCATGAAAATTCAAACGTTTTTTTAATCGGTTCATAAGGCGTTTTGAGCAGGTCCCACCAAATGGCGATCGCCTATTTGTTTAAAACAGAGCTTTGGGTGAGGAAGCATGACGCGGATCTTCGATTCTCGTCACCTTCCCTGTGAGCTGGTCGCCATCCTCGCACCAAACCCGCGTACTGTACATGAAATATTTCAAGTGTAGACGAGTCAGCTGCCTGCTTGTGTCGCCTTGATCGAGGAAAAGGTATCGATGGCCATATTGGGGATGGCAGCCAGACCTTGACCACAAGCCGTGAAGAATGTGCTGCCGGGGCTGATACTTTTGTTTCCCGGCTAGGTAGATAAATGTCAGAGGTTTTGATGCTTCAGATCCCACTTTTCTTCTCTTTTACATGACATAAACGGTGTCGCGGCAACAGTTCGTGGAAACTATAATAGATGTAAATTTTACAAATACTGTACAAGAAGACGACTGCAACTTGCCCACAGCGAACCAAAAGTCAGCCGGATCAGTCATAGCCTCGGAAAAGGGTCAAAGCCATAGAAGCACGACATAACGGCGAACTCCGAGAACTGGCCCTTCCTTCCCATCAAACCTCTGCAAAACACGCACGGTTTCTATTTGGAGAGTGGTGCGTTGTCGGGCTTTGCAGACAAGTACACCTCTCCAAGGGTCTTCAGGGCCTCCGCCCGCCGCCTCCGGACTTCCCTACCAGCGCTTTTTTCGTCTCCCAGCACCTGATCACACACTTCCCTCAGCACACTTTCAACTTCCAACTTGGACCCGCGCCATAGTGCCTCCATCCCTTTTGAAGCCGCCTCGTATTCTAACTTCTGCCGCAGCTCTTGCTCCTGAGGTGAAGATTCCTCCTCCTCCGCCTCCTCCTCCTCCTTTGTTGCATCGGCGGTTCCACCCTCCTTTGTCTTTCTCTTTTCCTCTTTCTTTTTCTCCATCTCTTGTAACTTTGCAAAGGACGTTTGCAACTCCAATGCGGTCTTGAAAGTCCCCACCGTCTCGTTGATTATATGCGCCTTCTCGCGCATTAAACCTGCCACGCGTGAACCAAAACCCCATGCGCGTCGGTAGACGGGCCCTTCGTCTGCCTCCAATTTGGCGAGATACTGGTGCGCTTTCAGTTCGTAAGTAAACCCAATGGCGTGAAGAAGCTCGACACCATATGACTCATTTTTCAATTGTTCCATTTCGATGGATGCCATGGTGCGGAAGGAGTCCATGGCCTCGGTAGCAAGTTGTTCAATGGTAGTTCCGATGGGTTGTTCCAGCGGCGGGTTTGCTGCGTTCACATCGTAAACTGGGAAGGCATCGACATAAAGTGATAGCTTATTGATCAGGGTGGAGACGAGCTTTCCGACTCGTTCAGTTCGCACCACAATCCGGTCGTTAAGGTCACCGAGGGTTCCGCTTACTGCGCCGTCCGCCTTCAACCCTTCGACCGGCTTTCCCTCAGCCGCCCCGGCGCCCGTCAAGGCCTCCTTGAAGTCCTTTGCAATGGAAATCTCTCCGATGATGTCAACAAACTTGTCGCCACCAAACTGCTGCTTGAAAAATTCTTCTGGATCAATGAACACCGCTTCCGCACCCGCCGCCGATTTGCCATGTATATTATAAAAAGATCTTCTTTGGGGGTCAGATAGTACTATGAAAGATGCATCAGATTAGACAGTCAGAATGGCCCAAATTTATTTGAAGCCCAGTACCTTGATACGCCTCGGACACTTTCTTGAATTTTTCATCCGCGTCCGGATCGTCCGGATTTTTGTCCGGATGGCACTTCATGGCTTTCATGTAGTAAGCTTTTTTGATTTCGCTTGCTGTTGCCGTCGCCTTTACTCCAAGGGTATCATACAACTCCATATCGATTGGATTTTCGTCTGTAAGGAACCCTTGAGTGAAAGGTCATAGAGCTAGGGTCACGCGACGTTGCGCACGCACCTGTACCGCTCTTGCCAAACTGGAATTTTGACGGAGCAGCTCTACTCCGTTGATTATTCGCTGAAGGTGTGCTCCCTTTTCCATCCGTCTTCGGGCTACCGGAGCCGGGCGCCGAGGTCGCACTTGAGAGGGTAACAGTCTTCACCGGTACTTTGGCAACTTCCAGGCATGAAAAGCAGTGCAATGCGTATTGGTCAAATGTATAGGACTTTGGGTCGGTAGGCAAGGAAAATTCAAGGGTAACTTTGCAATTAGGACAAGTGGCGGTTGCAGAAGGCCGCGGACGACGAGTTTGGAGGACAGGAGGGGAGGAGGCCATTTTCAATTTTCTGGAAGTGACGTCTGAAATGTCAATCGTGTCGCCAGGTTCGACAAAGGTGTAGGGTGCAGCGTACTCACAGGGGGGTCGCTCTCGGCGGCGAAAAACGCGGAATGGAAGGAGAATGTGGGAGAAAGCGGGATGGTGAGGGAGGGAGGGTGGAGCAAGGGAGCACTCTTGAAGGAGGGGCCTGCTGAGCAGGGTGTTTCCATGGTGATACGCTGGGATGGCTTGGCCACCTCACCTGGTCAGAAGCTTCTTTGGCTGCCTCCACAGACCGACGCTCACATCACCTTCTCAAGATACTGCAAAAACCGCAATTTTGGTACCTGTAAGACGGGACTCATTTTGTGCACTGCCTGTGTCTTTATCTTCATTGTTTGTGTTTGAGGTAACTTTCCTGCTGGAATATGCCGCATTCGCCCTAACGAGCTTGTGTGGGGTCCCAAGCGCCAATTCTCAATTCCGCTTTTGGCATCTACCTAGCAGCCGGCACGTAGGCGAAAGTTGTCTGGGGTTCACAGAGCTCTGTTGAATTGATCTACGTTCTGTGTGTGTCGTCTGAGTCGGCGGCTGTCTCTGGAGTGACTTTATAGCAGCTTCCAGCCGACGTCGGCAATTCGACCAAAATGGCATACGTTGGTTCGAAAATTAGTCTCATTTCCAAATCCGACATCCGGTATGTTGGCATTTTGCACAACATCAACCAGCAAGAGTCGAGTGTTGCTCTGGAACAGGGTGAGAGCCGACTTTCCATTGCATTTTCGCATGAAATGAGAACCTTGTACCAATCATCGTTGAATGCCAAGTGACGTCCTTTGGGACGGAGGGGCGTAAGGGAAATCCGTTGGAGGAGATTCCAGCGAGCGACAAAGTCTTCCCCTACATCGTGTTCCGCGGGTCGGACATCAAAGACCTGCATGTTGTGACGGCTCCAGCCCAACCCGCTGTTGCGCCTCCGCCTCAGGTGCCAGATGACCCGGCAATCATCGGGGTAAGATAATGGGCGAAGTCCACTTCGTTTGAACGGCCATTATCTTAGTTCCTTTGACAGGCACAAAGCCAGGCACCGACTCCCCCTGGTTTCAATGCATATGGGGGTGGGCCCATGATGCCGCCTATGATGAATCAGGGCATGGCTCCACAACCTTTCGGAATGCCCCCTGGTATGAATCCTTATATGATGCAGCAGCCTATGGGCTTCCAGCAACAGAATCAGCACAGGCCTCCTCAGCCCGGGCCTGGTTACTGGCCTCCTCCGCCACAACAGGGTTTCCCTAACGTTCCTCAACAAAATATGGTATGTCAAAGGGCAACGTCTGCTCACCCCGATGATAATGTGTTTTGACAAAGGTGCAGGTACCTCCACCTGTGCAGAATGGCAATATGCCGATGCCTATCGGCAGTGTCCCCAGTGGCAACATTCCTCCGCAGCCTCTCTCGTCAACTGGTACCCCTTCAAATGGCGCATCGATGGCGCCCAGCGCCCCCCTCAGGCCGCCAGCATCTGATACGCCCACCACAGGAGACTTGACTAAAAAGATGGACTCGATGCAGCTCAAGGATAAGCCGGCTGTGGTCCCACCGAAAGACATGGTAGGGACAAAGCCGGCAGCTCCGGTGAAGGAGAAACCTGCCCAGGGACGGAAGGAAGAAAAAAGCGAGGAGAAAGCGGTTCCGAGCGCCAAAGCGAATGGGCGGGCAATGCGCCCAGTTCAGCCTCAACCGCCTCACTACACCGCGGTACCGCAGGCGGGTCAGCTTAAACCTATTGACGTCACGAAAACCACAGGAAAGGACCATGGGGCAGCCGATCAGCGTTCTCCAGTCACGCCAAAGTCAGGACAAGCGGTAGCGGCTCCGGCTCAGGCAGCAGGTTCGGGGTCCGTTGGTGTGGACGATCAGGCCAAGCCAGACGGTGGGCGTTCGCTCGGTCGATGGACATTATATTCTTCCCTCTTACCATATGGACTTTCTAGTGAACACAGCGAATATAAATGGTCAACCGGAACAGCAGGCTCGGTTGCCAGGAACCGGCGCCCATTTGATGCAAAATAACCGCCGCGGAGCAGGTCGCCCAAATCGCCGTGGTTACCCAAACAACTACCGTAACAATCGAATCGTAGTCCCTGACTCGGATTTTGATTTTGAAAGCGCGAATGCGAAGTTCAACAAAACTGAACTGGCGAAAGACGGTGAGAAGTCACCGACCGCAGATGGACCAGCAGAACCCGAAGAGTTGTCGGATGATGAACCGGAGTCGCCCAGCGGCTTTTACAAGAAATCATCTTTCTTTGATGATATTTCCTGCGAGAGCAAAGACCGGGCAGAGGGCGCTGACCGGTAAGTGAGTCGGTGAACCTGGCACTTCGGCTAGCTCTCTTTGAAGTATTTGCAATTCTGCAGCATCAATCGTCGTGCGCGCCAATACGAGGAACGTCGTCTCAACTTAGAGACTTTTGGTCAGACGGGGCTCGATGCAAGCAGATCAGGATACAGACGTGGAGGGTACGGCGGATACAACCGCCGAGGTGGCCGTGGCGGTTACTATGGACGGGGTGGCTACAACGGGTACCGAGGTGGGTACAGTGGAGGTTACGGTGGAGGCTACCACCATGGATATGGTGGAGGCTCTCGTAGAGAAGGCGGAAATCAAGGGCAAGGCAGTTATGAGCGGAAAGATGGCCAGGAAGGAGGAAGCGGTGGTTACCAGCGCAGGGGTGGTTACAGGGTAGGTTTCGCGTCCATTACCTATCTCTCTGATCGAGCTCATCACGTATTCCTTTTCAGCATCAGGAGCAACCCCAGGCACAATAACTATTTGTCAACGGATTGAAGGGGTATGAATTGTCACGCTCGACACGTGGCATGTGATGCGGATATGCCAAATTTGCGAATAGGAAACAATGTGGAAGGAATGTGGAAGCAGAAAGGCGATACTTCGATGGGTTGCAATGGAGAATTCATTAAGAAATTTGCCTGAAGTCTGCCGGAGGCAATGGAGAATACTGTATACACTGTTTTGATCTGCAGGAATAGGAGGAGCTTTGCGCATGAATTGCAATGACAATGTAGGAGTTTGGGAGGGCTTGCATATTTCTGTTGATTGAAATAGGGATCTGGCACTTGATTTGTCGAAGGAAGCGACCGGTGCGTTCAGATTGAGATTGAAATCATGTTTTGACAATACGGGCATGCTCCAATCATGACATTAAACGTTTGTCGCGTCGTCGTGAGAGACCGAAGCCAGTCCAGCTTTCAATGCCGCGGGCAAATGAGCACCATGAGCACCATGAAATGTTAACCACACAGACGAAAGGTGGTCTTACCAGGCATCGCGCGTGAAAAGTTTGCCCGCACTTCCCATTGCCGCATATTTGATCTGGTGCAGCACCATCTAGTTTATAGCCATAGCATATTCCGCAGTCGTATGTCTGATCTGCGGTATCCGCTGCCGGTCGTGGTGGGAAGTTTATTTCCAATGCCATTTCAAGGTTCGTTCTGAGAAGGCCGTCTCTCGACCTTAAACACAACAAGCTCAGTGAATTTTTAGTTATAATTCCCGGCAGGAAATGAATCACATTACCACTTGGACAGGTTTCTAGTCAAATTGTCTTTTAGCTTGGCCACGACCTTCTCCGAACCCAAGAATCTGCATTCTGGAACCGCTGCAGGATTTCTCACATCGATCTCAATTGTGAGCGAGCAATGGTCACCTTGAGGTTGCGATATTAGGTCATTTTGCCTGGAGCTTTGAAAGAAATACACGTACACTCTTCAGTACCAAGGGCTATCCGTCGCATCGTCGCTGTTCGATCGAGGACCCAGACATGTGAATCAATGTCATCGAGGGTATCCCTGCATCAGGTTCACCTCAGAATAAGCGGTCGAATCCCAGATTCCGCCTAGCCCATGTCTCACCAAAATGATTGATATCGCCCCAGAACCTATATGAAACGAGATTAAAAGTGATGCCAGCAGGGAGCCCGAATTGCGCGAAGAAGGAGGAACCTTTTGGTATCGATCAAGAACGCTTTTCAGTGAGGATTCCTTTGTCCACTCATCCATACGCACGCCCGGATGTTCTGGAAGATCCACGTGGCAGATGGGCGGTCCGCGCGGGTAATCTGGTGGTAGCCGCACGTCAACAATATGAGACCGTCCACGGGCATCACTTATAGGGACAATGTGAGCCGTAAGAACGAGGATTTTCCACATGGCCCACCGCATACTTGATTTCTATGGATAGTCTTTGCAGCCCTTCGTCAATTTTGCGTACTTTGGACCAGCCAATTTCGTCCAGCTCAGATACGAGTCTACCACAGAAGTCAAAGTTCGAGTCGACTGCGCTCCCATCTGTTTCTCCTCCCTATCCATTCAGTAGGCATAATGCGTTCAGATGAGCGACTGCGCGCGCAGTGTGCAATCATTAAGACTGGGAAAGACTGACCCACCGCAAGAAGATCGCGCAAATCTGAAGCAAAATTTGGGGGATCAGGGCATTGCCCGAGTCGCTGTAGGCAGATATACATGTTTGGGTGGGATCGGATCCGGGGAGGGGAATGTTGCCCGACCGACGTGTTTCCCGACCTGTTGAATAGACCTCTCAAAGCCAACCATCTCGCGGCGCAATTCAGGACTGGCATATAAGTTTGCTCCCCGCAAGGGCCCTTCATTCTTGGCAGTGCATAACACTATCGGGAATTCTTCGTCCTTCACGCCGACGTGCAAACGGTCAGTTCTCTCAGCGAAAGTCGCCTTAACGGGGAGATACAAACCCTGCGTAGGCACACCACCCCAAAGAAAACCCCGTCGCCGGTTTGACAAAAAATGGGTCGCGTGTTTTGAGAATGCATTCGACGCGGACGATCTGGTCTGAGTCGAACTTTGGGGTGCCGGAGGTGGCGCAGCGAATGTTAACCTCAGCTCGGCCTCGGTTGTGAATCGGACGTCTGGACACGCAACGCATCTATTGTCGATTGTTGGGCAATTAATTGTCCCCAAGATGATCAATATCAGACAGTCAACTGTACGTTATCTGGATCCTCTTAATGTACTCTCCGTGATACTGGGGTGCTTTTTTGACCTTTCTCGTACGTTCCAAGGTGGAGGATTTGCTGTCCATGCAGAACTGCAACCTCATGAATCTCCCTGAAAACTACCAAATGAAATATTATGTCTACCACGCCATATCATGGCCTCAGCTCTCCTACGTCGCAGAGGATCACAAGGGACGCATTGTGGGCTATGTGTTGGCGAAAATGTGTGTAGTTTTCAACTCTGGGACGACATTGACGTGGAGATTCGGGGTTGACGAACGATTTTTTCGCCTGTCAGGGAAGAGGAACCAGGAGGAGACGTCCCACACGGCCATATTACAAGTTTATCTGTGATGCGTAACTGGAGACGGTTGGGCATTGCGGAGAAGCTTATGACTCAAGCGCGTGTGTATTACTCTTGTGTTCTTTCATTCTTACATTCCGATGGTCTCAGACTCGTCGATCTCCATTGCAGAAAAGGCAATGGTTGAAGTCTTCGACTCACATTACGTCTCACTACACGTACGGAAGAGCAATCGAGCCGCGCTGCAGCTGTATAGGGATACTCTTAAGTTTAGGTACAGTTCGATGGCACTAACTGTGCGAGGTTCACATGTGCATGCACTGACGGTGCGTATTTCCCAGCGTTCATGACATAGAAAAGTCTTACTACGCAGATGGCGAGGTAAGCTTGAAGGGAATTGAATCTGAATTTTTCCAACAGGCCTGTGATTGAGATGTTTGCTTCTTTCTTTTCAGGATGCCTATGCGATGCGGAAAGATTTGAAAAATGTTGAAGGAAAGGAATCTACCGACAAATCAACGAAAGTGTAATACAAAAATTGAAGGACTACAGCGAGCGAACGAATCGGACAGAATACCATTTTAGGGCTTCGAAAGACTATTTACTTCATTCCCAGTGTTCGGATTGAGTCAGGTCACTTTTCACTTCTGAATTATCCTAAGGCTTCACTGCGTCGGCACCCTTCTTCTTTTGAATCTCCGTCAAAGCGGTCGCTGATTCATCAATTCTTCTAAATTGCCACGTCCACGCCGCATTGTACAGGAAGGGACGCAAGTCGTAGCGATTGTCGTCCGGGGAGTACGGAGACATATGATACGAGGGGGGAAGAATGGTGGTTTTGTGACGGTTGATTGAATAGTAGAAGAAGAAGCGTTTCACTCGTTCCGCAATCTTATCGAGGCAAATAGCTCGTCAGATATTTTGTCGCTAAAGTGTTCTGATACGCAGATGCCACTGACCTCAGTAGGACTCAGGTGTTCACCCCATTCATGCAACAACTTCGAGAACATTCCGAATGGCCCACATTTGGATACTTTGCGGAGCGTTCCGTACACAGACAGTTCGTCATATGTCATTTTCATGTCCACCTGCAAAGCAAGAGGTTAGCATGTCGGAAAACAAACTGCATTCTCCGCAAAACTCTTGCAGACCTCGTCGCCCTGGACGTAGTCCTTTGTGATGGGTTCCAATTCGGCCGTCGGCGGCGCATCCAAGAATCTGGGCAAAGTCCGGGTTATTTGGTCATTGCAGCTTGAATCGACAGCGAGGAAACTGCTCACTCTTCCAGCATGTCCATGTTGAGTGCAGTTTTGCAATAGTGCAAAAACTTTCGCAAATCCACTTTACTGATGCCACCGATAGGATTGATGTCCGCGCTTGAGCAGTCGTATTTAGTGAAATAACCCCGCAGCCTAACGTGAAGGTTCTGTGCGTGTCAGTTCCCAAACTGAAGATAAATGCTTCACAGCCATACGTTTCATCCACATTGGCGCTTCCCAGCACAAGCAGCGCCCCAGAGCGGCCACGATACCACAGCAGCAACTGCGCGAACATGTACGCCAGCACCATTCTTGATCGCGCCTGATAGAAGTAGTCAGCGCCCGTGCTGGCAATTGAGGTCAAAAATTCACATCGCACCTGCACATTCTGAAGGGCAAGATTCTCCGTCTCGGTTCCTCCGCGAACACGGAACCGCGGAGTCTTATCGGTCACAGTTTTGAAGACAGTAAGGAAGGCTGTCACCACGCCGTCCATATTCAAATCGATGTGGTAACTGGTTTGCGTCAAAGACCATTAAGTGACGGGAGCCAATCTTGACAACAACGAGAGGACAGACCACCTGCCTTCCAATTCTTTCTGCTAGATCTTTAGCGCGTTTGCGGGTCTCCTTACTGGAATTCTCCGTGCCCATATAACATGTATGGAAGAGGCGGCTGTGAGTGAGTTAACCACAAGAGCTTGGTTACTTCTTTGAGCATAATTTGAAGCGGGCTGATAAGTGAGCAACGCACTTGGCAAACTCGCGAGGATCTTTCGGAATGTAATCCGTGTCCGTCTGACCAACGACGCGTCTGGCGTCTGCAATGACCTGGGTATCTGCAATCATCGATATGTTTAGACCCCATTCATATGGCGACGAGGCAGCGTACACAGTACCTCCGTTCTGAGCCGCCTCGCAGACCATGAGACACATGGAGTGCACGATCACAGCTGTAGCACAACTGTCAAGCCCACCACTGAGCGGTAGGAAGAATCCGCCGGACTTCGATCTCCGGAGGTAGTCCCAGAGCCAACACGCCGGACCTAACCTAAGAACGCGGCGCGGAGAGTGTAAGCATGGGCCTGCATTCATTTGACAATGACTGGAAACAACTTGCAGACCTGATCTCCTCTTCCGGGGTGTGATACCGAGGAGGGTTGACGGGGCTTAGTTTCTCCATGACCCCGGTCTTGAAAATGTCGTAGGACAGGCTGATGTCGGCAGAGACCCTCGGGTAAACGGGAGCGACTGCGGCCTGCGACGCTCTGCTCGGTTGAGAACCTCTGAAGGCGCGGACATCTTCGATATCGACTGTAGCGGTGATCACTTCCTTGAATACGGGGTAATTCAGGAGGTTGTTGGGCTTACAAAAACTTATGGCGATTTAATATGGTCAAAGACATATTAAGAGCCTTACCACATCCTTGAGGGAAAATTGGGTTCCCTGGCCGACGATTTGGCCGTTCATCAAAATCAATGAACACCCATCATAGTAAACGCGCTCTCCATCGCACCCTTGCTGATTGGCGTAAAGGTAGACTCCGCCAGACTGCTCGAGAAGGTTAAAGCGAATGAAAAGATCGTATTCTGAGTCAACATTCATTCCGCACCTTTCCGGTCGCGTCTTTGATCAAATCAACGCGAGTGTGCAGTTTTCTGAATTCGTGATGACTTCCGCTGCTGTTTGTAAAGATCTCTACGCCATCCAAGGCCATGTGAATGTGTGGACTTCCCAAACCCATTTATCAGTGAAGAGGGAACAGCCACGATGGAATAAATGTAAGAGGTGCAGCAAAGGACGAATACCTGTCCGGAGTGAACAATTCTTCACACATTTCCGTCCCAACAACGGTGCTGCAATAGTGGATTTAGCAAGGGGAAGGGCAGTGTTGGTTGACGACTGAGTTTCCACTGGACATACTCTCGGGTGGCAATAACGGCGTCGCCAATGGGAACAACAGTCTGTAATCATTTGGGCAGTGAGATGACCGATCGCATGCAATCGTTCATTGCGAGTACTAAGTGCTTGACCTGTTTCGTTACTTCCGCAATCATTCGGGGCAGAAAAAAATCCTCGACGGATCGGATCTTTCTCCAAGATGCAAACCAGCGCATTTCACGATAGTTCCCATCATTGGCAAGAAACATTTTCGGCCGGATAAGCAAAATCTTTCCATTCAGAAAGATGACGCGGCAGTTGTATTTGATGTTTTTGTGGACCACTGGCCTTTATTTTTTGTCGACGCACAACGAAGGTTACATTTTTTGTGTTTGGATGCGCTCTTGTCCCGAACTGCCGCCCAAGTTGAGTACATACATTCCAACGTCCACAATCATATCTTGACACACGTCCGCAGTCAGAAGTTTAACCAGCACCTCCCAAGAGTGAAGATAGGTATCCCCTGAGATCATAAAGGTTATGAGTTGGTTCACCACCCAATCGGCGTGTATTGCAGCCGACGGTCCGGATTGGCCTTGCCTTCGTAGAAGTGATCATTGCATCCATACCCCCTAAACCGCAAGTTGAGTTTATATCACCTTTCATTCCGGGCAGTTGCTAACGCCTACGTGATTTCCAGTTCTGGACCAAGCCGGTATCGAGAACCCTCCGCTTTTGCAATCTTGATACTCTCCAAGATACGCTCATAGTTTCCTTGGAAATCCAATGCCCACTGGTTCTGTGTTTGGAGGAGCGAAAGGCGATATCAAGGGCACGAACTACGCGCCGGTATCTGAATGCGGGATATCGTACCAGAGCACAGGTTGATATGGTAATGTGGTGCCCCATACTGGTGTTACGACAGGTTATGCAGATGACTAGCTCTGTTTGTTTTCTCCTAGGCAGGTACTCGAGTGAGCTACAAGACGAACCCCTTTCAAAAAGGAATCAAATCGAGTTGACGTTAGATGGAGAAGATGGTTTTGGGACACAGGGCGACTTTATGACGCGAAGGACAAGTCATTCCTTGCTCAGCCTTGCTCAGCCGACGAATGAATTGCATGGTCCAGATGCGCAGTGCTTGGAGCCATGGCAACGCACAAGCACCCCCGCATCGTCCGGACTTTTGGCCCAAAGAGATCTCCAAATTGAAAAGCGCAGTCGGTCGATCCCGTTTGTTTGCCAACTTGCCCATTGAAAGCGGCGCTACGACAAGAACCCCCCGTCCTCACCTTACTCCCTTTTTGTCGCCAACTGCTCCGTCCGTTCCGCTTATAAAAGTCGCGGTTCATCCTATCTCCCGTTTTCCTTGCCACCCAACAAAAGTTACCGACAAGATGTCCACAAAAGTCCAAAAGATTATGGTCCAGCCCATTAACCTGATTTTCAGGCTCTTGCAACAGGTATGTGTATTCAGACCCATTCTCACGCCACAAACGAGCGCTTGGGAAGAGAGCCCCAGACCTTGCGGCACCCAGAGCTTCGACATTTTCTTACCGTTCTGGTATATGATTTCCAGAAATCAAAGGTACAAATCTGGCTTTACGAGCAGACGGAGATGCGGATCGAGGGTCGGATCATTGTGAGTTGGTCTTTTGTTGTGATCAGATTTTTCGCATATGGTTGACACAATGGTATGGGCGATTGTGTCAGGGATTCGATGAATTCATGAGCTTGGTATTGGATGATGCGGAGGAGGTGTGGGTCAAGAAGGGAACAAGAAAACCTCTGGGTCGTATTCTGCTTAAAGGAGATAACATTACACTTCTCTGTGCGGCAAATCTATAAGCGGTGCGTGTTCACATTTAAATTATTGTGTGTAAGTGTTTGGCTTCGCCTTCTAAATTTAATTCTTCCACTCCCTCCTCAATTATAGTGTCGATTGGCTTTTGTACAAAGGGGGTTTTTGTGTTTGTAATGATGGCGTCATGGATCTGGCACCTGCTGGGCTCAACGGAAGTCGCCTCGTCATCGATGTCGACCTCGTGAGTCCTGGAGGACTTGGGGTCGGGGCGGCCTGTAACCGGAAAGCAGCAGCGGGGCAGTGAGCGATGTGCGAGGATTTTTTTTACCATTAGTGAAAATAGCATGCATTGCGTACAAACCTTTACTATTGGGCTCTCAAATGCGTACAGCTTTTGCGTGGTTGGGGTCATACTCGAGATCCGTGGGCTCGCATCTGTGAGCCCCTGGCTCTTACCTCCTTGATGCAAACGCCATAAATTGTTTGTTGCTTGCCGTTGAAGAGGCGTGGCACCCGTCGATGACATCGAAGGGGCGGAAGGTGGCCGTTCCTGGAAATCCCAAGAGTACATGCATTTAGTGAAATGTTGCCACGTTATGGGGCGCTCGAACGACTCACATCAGCTCGCTTCGAAAATTCCCGGAAAATGGGCAAGAATACGCGGTTATAGAACGTTTTAATGTCAACTTTCGGCTCATCCTGCTTGACGAAGATGGAGCGGAACGTCTGCATCAAGACAAATCCACAAATTAGATCCTACGTGCATGCAACCAAGAATCATGCTCCACGCTGCGGTACCTCGTCCATGCACTGGGGTTGGTTTTGATACTGCGCGATGATGTCTTTGAATGTTTTTCGGACGCCGCCTTGCCGAATCACCACATAGATCGCGCAGATGATGATTATGTCAATGTTTCGATTGGACAGGAGGCCGTGCTTGTGTTCGACGGATAGCACCCACTCAACGTACGACAACGCCTGTCGGAAATCGGAGAGGTCAATGCCCACTCCGGCTTCCGGAGAGTCATCAAATTTATTGTCCACAGTACCTTCTCAGACATATGGTCCTGAAGTCCCAAATGCTGACAGAGGATCTTTAAACGCGCCGTAACGAGGACGCGGATCCTTCGGAATATTTGCTGGGGCAACCGAAGAACAGAAGGGGGCGATGGCATGTTGTTATGGAGAATCCCTTTAAATCCTCACCCAAGACGTCCAGGAAACTGGAAAGCACCTAACACACCTGTATGGCTCTGGATGATTTGCTTCCGGTTGCATCCCCTTTCGCTGATGGTGTCTCTCCACAAATGTCCGCATAGAAGATTGCCAACGGAGATGGCTGTTCATTGGTACCTATGCGATTGATGGGATATCCCTCAGCCACGCGCGCACAAACAGACCAGCCGTCCCATTTCCCCCTTTCTTCTTGGTAACCACGGAAGCCCTTTCTTTACCTCTATGCTCCTCCCCTGTCGTCTCCGCCCGCACCGACTGCAGCATATCATAAAACGTTCTATCTTTCCATAGTTCAGATTCCAAATACCGCTCTTCAATTTCTTTGAACCGTTTTTGAATTATTCGAAATTTCTGCGAAAACGAGTCAGCATCACAACCCAAAAGGGGAAGCGAGCCATTGTGTCCTGGCATCACCATCCTGCTATTCTGAAACGTAAGCTCGAGAACAATGCACAGTTCAAACGCGCGGGTATCCAACTTGCGCTGGATACGTTCGAATGATACCGTTTCAATCTACACATGATGCACGGCAGCCCTTGATCGTCAGCAAAGAAAGATGGTCCGAACTTCCGCGAGCAACGCCCGCCTGCACATTGCTTACCTGATACACGAACCTCACGTACTCCATAGCGGCAGCCAGTAATGCCCGATGAAATTGCGTTTCTTTCAGCAAGTGCGCTTGCAGCTCTTGCGCTACCTTGCCGGAACCGAGCCGAAGCACCGTCTTGAGGAATCGATAGTACAGTTTGATGCCCAGGGACCAGGGTGGCGAGCGGTCGATTTCCGATAGCAAAACTGTTGTTTCGTGAAATGAGATATATTGAGATTGCTGCTGCCGATGAGGTTAAAAGGAACGCAATTTCGTACTCACTTAAACATGAATTGGTCCTGCCGACAATTAATCTTTGCGTTTCGGGATCGTCGGATACGGTGGCGACCTCCGGCTACAAGAATTTCAGTAACCTGAACCTTGGCTTGGGTTCAAGACTGGGATGCGAAGAATAGGGTCTTACCGTATTGGATAAATACGCTTCAAGGTCTTTCTGACACGTTGCAAATTGCTCCGCAATATTCTCCACGGTCGCGGGTGTTTTCGGGGTCACGGCGCGGGCGGTGATCGGGGTGGCCATCATGGGATGCTGGAGAAAGAACCGGTAGAAAGGGTCAATATTTCTTATCAGAAGCAGCAAGTATTCATTCTGCATGCGCTCACATTGAAAACGCTGTTCTTGCTAAACAAATTGCGAGCGGTGGCAGATTTCGATACGGATAGGCGCGGAGTACGTGCAAATTTCCGTGGTGTCGCTGAAAGGGATTGATAGCAACGCGCGCAGTTCAGCATGATGAAAAGGATACCCCACAAACGATACAAAACTCCGCCCCCAGCTCATTTCTCAATGCCCTACCAATCACTCTGCATGTCGTATTGGGACGAAATATTCTCCCATCTAATTCCGACTTTTTCTCTAGCAAAAGCAGATCGTAGCACTGAATAAGATCCTCCTGGTTCGCAAAAAACATCCCAGTCTGCGGATGCACATCAAATGCTGACTCGTATAGCTCCCAAGGAATCGGCTGGCCCCAAAATATTTTCGTTCCTTGATGCTTCAGCAAATTCTTTTCGAGAAGTGCCTGTTAAGACCGTATGCCATTTTTCAGCAACCGAAACGCCCCGCTAGCGTCAATAATGCCAAAGTACCTGTGGCACTCACCCTCACGACTTTTCCAACCACCTCCCGTTCATGTTCCCTGTAGACCTCCAACGGAATGCCAAATTTGAGGCATAACAATTGACGAACAGCGTTTGTCTGCGTGATCCAGTCTTCATCCTGCTCGGGAGGACATGAGCTGACGTAGGCGAAATCCGACGCGGATACCCCCGCCGATGCCGCCATCCATGCTGCATGAAAAGACAACCAGATGAATTTGAGAACCACCAGTCGGTACGTGACCCCAGGAATTTTGGTTGTTTACCGGACTGAATTGTGGTGCGATAGTTTGCTGGGAGTTGCGTGGCCACAAAAAATACACAATAACAGCAGAGCACGGTTTCGTCTCGATGGTCCGTACAGTCCCTCCCAAAAATGATTTCTGAACAATCAAGAGTGGGAAAGTATGTTAAACGAGTGGATCCGCGGTTGTGCAGAATTGTCATGGTTGTTTCGCGCCGATTGGCGCCTACCTCGTGCGTACAGAAACAAAACCCACGTGTATGTGTGAAGTCGTTGCAGGTGCTCCGCATCCCCTCCAGGCATCCTCCAAACCCCTGCTGGATCTAGCCGCAGAAGCATCCGAAACAGTTGTTCATATATGCTATAGTGTTTTGAGAGCGCGCGCGAGACGGATAATATTCCAGCGACCGCAGTGGATATGAAGGAGAACTGGGTCGGGTTCAGGAAGGTACCAAGATGTTGCGTAATCGTAAACATTTCTTCAATGAGGGTACCAACGTCCGGTCCGCTCCTGTGAGTATTCATGAAAGGGGGTTTTGTCAGGTGTGCGTGTGTCTCCTTGACAACAGAAGTCAGCGAAAAAGGCTGTGAACGGAGCCACCTTACCCTATTCCGATATACACTTTGGCATTTGTAAGGATATGCGACAATGGCATTTTTCCACTGCCCGACTGCGGATGAGACTCATATGTGTTGGCTACCTGCAACGTACGCATAATCCAAACTGCTGCAGCGCTCCACTGGGCAATCCTTCGGGGAGTCTAGAAGGCAATAGTCCCCTGTAAGGCGTGATGATGCACTTTTTCGGACAAACGAAGCATTGCCGTTGTCTCCATATCTCCATCGTACCAAATATTCCCGATCTGATACGTTGTTTAAGACAGCCTGGAGGAGCTCCCATGTTTGGGATCCTGTGTGAGGATGCACCTCGAGTTCTCTAATTAAACTTTCAAAAATCATTTTCGCTTCCGATGTTGCTGTTTCTGCGCGGCCCGCAAAGGACTCGTCGATACCACTGTCTGCCCGCCAAACTAGCATTTGACAAGAAGACGAAGACGAGCATTAATAACATACACCGCGCGTCAATTGGAAGGGGCCAAAACAAAGTATGGACGTGGCAAGGGGTTCGTTCGCATACCGCGTTGGTGTGCCGCATCGTTTCTCTGTTTCTTGGGAGAGTTTCCAAAGTGCTCGAGTCGCGTAGACGAGCTGCCGAGCGTCGGGAGAGGCGCGGAGAAGAGATTGTGGGTGGAAGCGAGGGGCGCTTCCCGACCGCGTTTCATGAGATTCGTCACTGCTGCGGTTTACCGAGGCACCAAACCAAACTGAAACTCGAATCTGTTTCACACACGTCCGGATAGGAATTGGAGGGACGGGAGGTGGGGTTTGGACGTGCCCGCCGGAAAGGTGGCCGACAGACGGAAGAAGATTTTGTGCGGAAGTGTCGATTCGGGATTCAGATCTCGGATGAGGACTATGAGTGCTTGCTTGACGCGTTTTTGGGCGGTACGTGACCAAAGCACTTCATTTGGAGGCGGTAAACAAAAGATTGAGTGGGACGCTTGCTTCGAAATTGGGGCTTTCAGTGGGGCTTGCACTGTCGTCAAGCCACAGCCCAGGCACCGTCGCGTCTGGTGCACTTTTGGTGCACTTTGGGAAGTTGGATCCAGCAGAGGGCGTAGGTTACATTAGGGGCGTTGTTTTGTGTTGACTCCTTTATCCAGAATAACCTGCTGCAAGCTACTTTTATTATGCATCGCCCGATGAATGAATACAAAAGTATAAATGGATTTGGCAGGTGTCCCGAATCTGCTGATCCGTGACCCAGTGCCGTCTTAAAAGCAACATTGATTGGATCAATGGAGTGAGTTAGTCCACAAGGTTTACCATCCTGGTAAACCTTGTGGACTGACTCAGGTAGGGTAAATTTTATAGGAATTTCCTATGGTAAACTTATCTATATGTAGGCATTTCCTATGGTAAACGTACAGTTATTTGGCTTACATAAACGTTACACAAACGTTTCACTAACTACTCGAACCAGAAACCACTCGAACCAATGAGTCATTTGCTGCATTTCCCCCTACATCGACTCAGCTTCCCATTTTCGGACTTTGCTTACCTACATCCCTGTCCTACATGACCATGGC
>JADGKA010000027.1:0-59715 GCA_027604605.1 Borealophlyctis nickersoniae | reverse complement strand
GTACACACCTCCTCCATATACGCCCCTGTACACGTAATGAGTTGTTTGTTGGCACAGGGATGAAGACTGCCGCCATCAAACCAAGAATGAGCGCGTACCTGACGAAAAATTCTACCGTTCAACCGCATCTAAGCATCCACCCATCGATATCTCCCCACGCAATTCTTCAAGCCGCTATTCCTAGCCCCATTTACGTCGCGATGAACCTCATATCCGCAGAAGGCACACCTATACTTTTTTTCGCCCCCCATTTTACGTCTCCTCCCGCAGACCCCGCATGTTTGCGTCGTATACGCTTCATCACTTAACTCAACCACCAATCCCTCAATCAACTCCACCTTTAACAGCAACGCGGTCTTCAAAGGGCCGTGGTGCCACGTGAGCAAATCCCGTCGCGTGCGCGGTCTGATAACTGCCGGCTTCTCAACCATGCGTGCAACTTCGAATATGGACCCGTGTACGAACTGAAACTCCGAGGTAAGGAACAGAACAACCTTGTTTATGCACTCTCTAGTACGGTTTCGTATCTTTTCGTGTATACGTAACCGACGAAGCGTGAGACGATGGCAGACGTTGGGTGGTAAATAGGGTTGCTGGCCGCCAACGCCGACGTTTGGCTTGGTCATTCGTATGGTGTGCCTCCTCTCAGGGCAACAATCAGCGTTGGTAGGACGTTCACCGTCACAAATTGATGAAACTTAAATCAACGCCAAGTTGTGGCAGATACTGACATCAAGTTATCCAGCTCAACTTGACTCGCTTCAGAATATTATCAACGGAACTACCCCCGTTCCCTACACAAAGGCCGTGATTGAAAGGAGAATTATCTTCAACGAAAGCGACCCAATCGTCTCGCATAGTGAGTGTTTATGAAAAGAAATTGAAGTGGAGATCGGGTGGGAAATGAGAATCGCCCAGTACTCCGCTGGATACCCACATGGGTTATTGTACATCTTTCCCCCGAATTACTGTTCTTACTCTCCGAAAGGCAACGTATCTTTATTTCTTTGACAACGAGTGGTACGGAATTCCCTTTACCATCGACCTGGACACTATTGCACCGGACGTCAACCTGTTCAAGGAGCTCAATTTACCACTTCCGCCGCCTTACGGAGTGTGTACCGGTCGTTTGTCGGTTCACTGCGTGACTTGTAAATATTGATTTTTCTCCCTGTTTTCAGAATCTGCCAAGAAGTGAATGGACCTGGAAGAAACTTGTGGAATATACAAAGATATTGAAAAAGAACACCACGGTGGATTTTCCCTTCTTCTTTCCCACCGGTGGCCTCAGAGAAGGTCGGTGAGATGAATCAACAGAGAAGAATATTATTCGCAAGCTGACCGTCCTTTTATAATCCAGATTACATGTTGGCAAACATTGCGCGGTCCTACGGTGCCGGACTCGCCAATGGCGACATGTCATGCGGTTTAACATCCCAGAGATTCATCGATGCCTATAAAGAAGTCATAGCTCCGTTGTACATCGGCAATGATGCAGCTACTCCCCCTCCATTTGCGCCAGAGACGTTAGCAAAGTGGAAAGGGAAACCAGTCCCACAGAATCCTCTGGATTTCGACTGGGACCTGGCCAATTACATCGACTGGTATGAGCCTTCGACGCTGGGGTATCGTTACGGGTTCCGCATGAAAGAAATCGGTGGCTGTGACGGGAGCCCTGGAGGAGAGTGTGTGTACTATCCTGGTAAGCGAGACCGCCCCCTGTTTCCAAAGTGTAGCTCAACTTATGGGATTTCACAAAGGATCGACCACCTTCCTCGGAGGCACGGGATTTATCTTGAACCGATACGGAGACCATCTTGATGAGGGATGGGAATTCCTAGAGAGATTGACCAACGCGAAGGAGTACGATTACATGGTGCTTGCCAACTTGGCCGCGAGGGCGGGTCCCACATACGACGATTTGCTGACAGATCCAAGACTTGCAAATGATCCGATGCAAAAATTCATTGCAACCCAGGTAAGAATGTCCTTTAGCTTTGCGTGAAATCAGGATGAGACTAAAGACGGCCGCACTCTTTTGGTCATGGTCAGTTGCGCAACGCGGTACCACCAAGGTACACTCTTACCCGTCGTTGTTTCAAAACATATTATTATCTCTTGGATGTAATTTTTCTAATACATTGCGTTTACTTCATCTCGTTTGAATTAGGTATCCTCTGACGGCTCTGAAGATAGAGGGGAAGATTGAAGACCGCGATCCAGTAAGTTCAACCAAATGGTCACTTTGGCGATTTTGAGGTCCAGTTGAACGTGAACACGTCATGCAGTTCCGAATGCTCTTCCGTGAGACCGTCCTCCAAAATGTCCCTATTGAAGACGCGGTGAAACGCGCCTGCGCAGTATACGACGACCTGCTGCTTCCAGACTGCGACGACACCTTCATCGCATACGGTATCTATGATTGTTTTCACACTCTCCATCCGGGATACGATCGTGGACTAAGTCAAATCGTGCGTTTTTTATTCTTTTTTTATAGACGTCCAACCGTGCGAACGCATCCGGGCAAAACGGCTAGTGATTCCGAGAGTCTCGGCCGGCTGCAAGCCAAACAGCACGTTCACGTTGCCTGGTGAGTAGGCTGCGTCACCCATACTGTAGGGTACGGAGCTACAATTCTGACGGTCAATTTCGACCAGCCAACTTTGAAGTTGCATGCCCGTATCTCCCCACCGCAAACCCGGGTCGATTGCTCTCATCGCCTTTGCGATGATTTCGGGTTTAGCAACGATCATAACGCTTGCGGGCATCTTCCATTGGAGGGATACTCCCGTCATCAAGTCAACCGCTTACCTTATCAGGTACGTTGCTGTTGCGGGCGTAACTGTAGTCCGTAGCCCATGCTAATCTGTGTGAAATCAATCAAGTTGTGTGATGTTGTTTGGAATGGTGATCAGCACGCTTTTTGTTCCCCTTTCCATGGGACTCCCTGACAATGCCAAATGCCACATTCGCATTTGGATGCTGTGTATTGGATTTGTGCTCTTCTTTGGAGGGCTTACATTGAAACTTAACCGGTGCGTCTTGTTGATGGGTGAAGTAGAAACATGTGCACTTGGATTGACCCAAATTTCCCTCTTTACTCAAGCATCCGAATGATCTTCTCCGTTAAGCATCCAAAATCATCCACCGATAGAGAGCTGCAGAGAAGCCTCGTCGTCCCTGGTACTAAAGACATAACGTATTCGGAAGCGTTTTGCTCGGACAGGGGATCAAATCGGTCAGGGACTGGTGATTGCGTACAATGGACTTCTTATTCTTGGTGCCGTAAGTATCAACTATGTTGAGACAAAAAACCTAACCGCCACGCTCTGACCATCCGTCCTTCCCATCAGGTTTTTTGCGCCTTTTCTACCCGCAAAGTTGCCGAACAATTCAATGAAGCCAAAGTTGCCGGGTTAGCGGTCTACATTGTTGTCCTTTTCATTGTCATCGGCCTTCTCATCGGCTCCGTGATCGAAAACCCCGCTCCACGCGCAATCTTCCAAAGCGTTTGCACGCTCGTCGCGGTGGTTAGTGCCACGTGCATGTACGTCGTTCCCAAGATTCTGAAGCTGCACGAGAGCCTCGGAACTCCCCCACAAGGCATGAAGTGTATTACCTGTAACGGAACGGGGAAGATGAGCGGATGGAATGCTACGGCGCCAGACGTGAAGGGTGACGGCACTGCCGGGGCTTCGAACATTGAGAAATCAAACAGGGTTGCGGGAAACGCCTGAAACGGCGTGATCAGATGTGCGTATTCTGTTTACAGAGGACATCCAATAAAATTGGTAAAAAATAGGAAATTCGGAAGATTGGATACCCCCAATGAAATTCGAGTGGAATATTGCAAAAAAAGAAACCGGCACACATAAGAGAGTTCCACAAAAAGGCAGATACGGTTTTGAGAAGATGGCAAAAGAGTTCCATCCGAAGGTGTACATCTCTTGGTTAGGAAGCGAGGTGGAATATCGCCGACTTGAGCGTTCAAAACGTTCAGTCGCGCGCAGCCCGAGCAGTCCGCGCGTCGTTGATGGGCTGCGCCACATTCACTCCAAGTCTCTTCCAAGTCTCTTGACGTCTCAACGGCATTTGGTCCATTGGACGGGAAACCATGCCTCCACACTTGCACACTCCGACATTAACTCGTTCCGCTTCTGGATTTCCTCGTTTGCTATCATACCTGATCCTAAACAAAGTTCTCAGAACTCCCGCATTGCGTACCTTCTTCTCAGTTGCTTCCATTGCCCGCGCTCAGTCTCTTCCTCCCCAACTGTCCGCCAGCGGCGCCCGCGCAGACCTGCATTCGAGAGCTGAAGGCATAGAAGGAGCAGGGCCAACGCACTTGCAGACTCCACCAGCTCCCGAGGGTTCTGAAGAACATGAGCTGTATGAGGAGCTTAACTCGCGATTTTTGAAGCGGTTGGGTACTGGGGAGAGTTCAAAACAGATATGGGAAAACTATAGCCGCATAGTGGAGGACTCCTTGGAAAAGGTGAGGTTATTATTACCGACCGCTAGAGCAATTCATATCTCCGGCCTGCCGCTCATTCAGTATCGGGTGTAGATGGACCTGTCCATTGTGTCGCACAAAAGACTGTTCCATATGCTCGAGGGCACCCCTGCTCCCAATAATGAACATTCGAAAGCTACCTTGATGACCAGTCTTGTTCGTCGCCTTGCTTCGTCCGCTACTGCTACCGAATACCACAAATTGGCCGCAATTCATGAAAAGAATGTGAGAATCTTTTCTGTTCAGCGTCCCGAGGCAGACGAAGCTAAACATCTCTTCTCTATGACTTGGTCAGAACGACCTTCCGAAACTTTTATCCCTCGCCAACGACATGCGACGAAACAAAATTAGCCCAACAACCCGTATTCTCAATAGTATCATCCGCCTCCACATCCAAAACCATGATCTGACATCCGCGTTACGCATATTCAACCATATGCGACGCCCGAAATCTACATCACCAAGTTCCCTCCGCCCAGATACGTTTACTTATACAGCACTAATTCGCGGCCTCCTTCAGAGTGGAAAGACTTCCATCGCTGAGCAACTCCTCCAAGAGATGCGCGAATCAGGTTTACATCCCAACCTGACCATTTACAATGCGTTCATGTCGAACAGTTTGCGGCGGGGTGATCATGCGCATGTGTTGAGGTTGTTTGAGGAGATGCAACGAGACGGTGCTCTGAGTGCCATTACTTATCGGATTCTGCTGCGCTCGTATGTGGAGAGAGGGCAGATGGATGAGGCGACGGAAGTTTTGAACAGACTGGAAATCGGTGAAGAGAGTTCAGGCGTGAGACCGGACTTGGAGATGTACAAAACTGTCGTGCTGGGGTGGGCAAACCAGGGGAATTTGGACATGGCTTTGTCAGTCATGGACAAAATTGCTGGAACGAACCATGAGGAAACCGAGATCCGGCCACTGGCGGATGCAGGCATATATGCTAGTGTCATAACTCTGTGCTGCACGCTCGGAAATGCGGTCGACGCTTGGAGGATGTACACGCACATGGTCGAAAGAGGGTTGAAAGCAAACTCTTTCACGTTCAACTCTGTCATCACTGCCCTATGCACGCACGCGAAGGACCGGACCGAGGACATCTTCAAATTATACGGTGACGCCCGGATCGCCCGCGTCCAGTTATCGATACCAACATTTTCGTTGCTCGTAAAGTGCGCTACAGACGTCGGCGAGTTCGAAGCTGCGCTTGAAATGCACGATGACATGAAGCAAAGCATATCGTCATCAAAGGATGCTGACGTTGCCGTTGAGAAGGTGACCCTGCCACTCATCACATCGCTCATCAGAATCGAGAAAGTGGACGCCGCCACCGACCTTGCACGAGCCATGGCGAAAGTCTCAACGCCGTTTGTCGCAACATTCCTTTTCGTCCCCCTCATCGAAGCGTACGCCTCCAAACTATTGGACTGGGAGAATTCCATCCAATTGTACAATACTTACCAAGACCTCTGCAACCGCACCATACCACAACCCCCCGACTCACGAGTGTGCGACGCTATCCTAACAGTTGCCTGTAAAACGCTAGACGAACCCGCAAAAACGGTCGCCGATCTCATGGGAACTGCACTCGGGTTACGCCCATCGGTATCTGCATGGATCACGGCGGTGGATACGCTCTTTGAGCGTCAAATGCAACCACAACTCGTCCAAATACGCCAACTGTTGAAATCTGAAGTGCGACCGTTTGCGCAGACGGCGTTTATAGTCGTGGACACTATCATGGAGTCGATGGGTGTGAGGGTCGATGGGCCGGCTGTTGCGGGACGGTTGGAGGATGCTGCGGGGTTGTGGCGCGTGATTGGGCCGGCGGATGCGGAGGCGGTTTTGGCTTTGATTGCGAGACGCTTAGGGACCGGAGTTGGGCTGGATCCTGAAGGGCGGGCACGTGTAAGGGCGTTTTTGAAATCCGCTAGGGAAAAGATTGAGGCGAAGGAGGTGGGAAGCGTCGAGTGGGCGTAAAGTATGGCTTATTATGAGCATGTATGCGTAGTTTTGAAATGTACATATTTTTTCCTAGTGAACATTATTGTACCATCACGTTCATGATCAATGTATTTCCCCACTTCGTAATCAGATGCCGTCCTACACTCCTCAAATCAACCGACACATAATCCAAACCGTTTACTCATCATTTCCTAGTTTGAATACGTGTTCACCCACACAACTGGATCCATTCTTTTTGTAAAAGCAATTGCGGGATGGTTCTGCTCCCATACGCCCAACCACACTTGCTTCTTGTCGGCTTTCCTCATTTCCTTCAAATGCCACATCCAATAGCTTCTTTCCAATCTTCTGACGCACAAAACTGTTATCCACACATATGCTTTAGATTTCCGCTTCGTCATGGTTTCCGGAACTCTAATTGAGCGGCGTCAGAAATGACTTTGGCGTAGCAAATCACATCATCTTCACGAAAACACAACCAAAACACAGATTGTGGGTTCGAGAGTTCCCTCAACAGTTCTTCACGAGTGAGCTTGGCATCTATATAGTCGTCCATATCCTCTTGCGTATGATCGGGACCAAATGTTTGAGCAAAAGGCGTCGAGATCCAATGCAGAAATATCCGTTCACTAACTTGGCGTCTCCCTTTCAAATCACACCCACGCCTACGCTGCTGCTGGCTGGGGTCACCAAACTGCAACGGCGGCGGGAAAGTAGGTTGGAATCCGGGTGGGAGCGGGATGGGATGTCTTCGGCCGAGGGGTGTCTTTGGTGTTTGTTGAAGAGAATTAGGTTCGTAGCAGTGTGGTTGTTGTGGGCAGGGCCTTATGGCGGCCGAGGGCTGCGAGGAAGGGGAGGGCGCCGGCACCCGCTTGACGCCATTATTCAAAGGCGACGATACTATGGGGTTGTGAGAACCTTCGCCGAGGGCCGCCTTGCATCAAACCGAGTAAACTGGTTCGGCGAACGTCTGGGGTTGACAGTTGGCGTTTGTGTGGGCGGGTATAGGGGGATGGTGGTATTGGAGAGGAGTGTTCATTCCGGAATGTCTCCGCACTCGTCGAAAGCGTATTGGGATCATTGGACTTTTGAGGCTTTGGGCACTGCGTGTCGTTTGTTGGTGCGTCGTTGTCGGTGTTGGGTTTGCTGTCGGTGAGTGTGGTTTATGCGTACGTATGTGTGTCTGGGGGTATTGCAATGGTCTTTCAACAAAACAAGGCGAGAAGGAAATGGAATGCGAGCACGAAAAAGAAAACACATAACTAAATCGCACTACCACCTCGTCCTCACAAACGCCTATGGAATTGAAGGATTGCAGACCGGCCGAAGAGAAGTCTCCGACGGGAATGCCATTTCAAAGAATCCCAGTGCCGGATTCGAACCGGGACGGAGGGGAAGGGAGATAAACACTGCAGCTCAAGACTGCGAAGAAAATATTCTCAAAGCCGGATTTGAACCGGGGCAATGGGAGGGAAAAAGAAGTACTTGCAGCCTCGCGCCGGGCGAGACCGCCCGGGCCAAAGAGCACCCGGTGTACAACAAAACCGCCGGATTCGCAAAAACAACAGAATCCGTTGTAGCAGACACGAGACGCCTGCATCCTTTTCCTTGAGTGGGGCACGAGAAAATCAGTTGCAGCAGAAACGAAAGAATCAGAGAATCAGCAGAAACGAAAGAATCAGAGAATCAGTTGTAGCAGACACGAAAGCAAGACACCAAAGCAAACACCACCCCGCAAGAGAAAGCAGAAGTGAATACGTAGTCGAAAGGAAAGCAAAACAGCGCGCATACCATAAACAGCCCCTTGCTTCATTTCACAGCTTCCTGCTTCATTTCCACAGCCGGTGGTCCCGCCAGCAGCTTGCCCTAACAGACTCGGGCCAAGCCGCCGTTAGGGGCTCCTCAGTCCAAGGCCAGGGACTCCGATGTCGTAGTTTAGCCAAGACGGGTCCAACGCTCACAGCGGGTATTGGTCGAGTCGAGAGAGAAACAAGAATAGCGGAGTCGCACATTTTCGAGAGTCCCAGGGACTGCCTAGTCACAGTGTAGTCGTCCTGAAAAGCGGTACGAGCTCGCATGGCCAGGGTATTGTTGTACTGGTGCTGGCGGGGTCGGCGCCAAGGAGTATCGCTCATTTCAGAGTTTCCCAGGGAATGCGTAGTCACAGTGTGGTCCATCTGAAAAGAGGTCAAGCTCGATGCCATGGCGTGTGGGGGCAGAAGCGAGAGAGCATGTTGGGGGAGAAGCGAGAGGGCGTGTTGGGGGGAAAGAAAGAGCGAGTGTTGTGGGTGGGAGAGCGTCCAACGGGCCCTTCTTTTGTAGCTGAGGGAGGAGGGGAACTCTGGTTCTGAAATTTTTCTGGGGTCGCCTATTATGCTCAGCTCAGACCTCGCCACGGCTTATCGCAGGGCGCGGTGGCTGCCCCACAAAGTCGGGTAACTTGGCCACAACATTCATGACTTGCCCACATTGAGGGTGGCTTCACCACATCCACGCCACACTTCCAGAGTGCCTCCAGAGGTTATGCATATTATGACGGGGCTTACGATTGGTTATGGTTTGTTCAAAAATCACCTATCCAGATATCCAAATAGAAAGGAATTTACATTACGCCCGTATGTAATTCCCCAGAATCACGATCACACCCGTTAGCCACCGGTTCCAAGCCGCGGTTGATCCGCACTTCCACTTGCCGCACATTGCAGTTCAAATAGCCTCACTTCCCTCTCCTGGATTCTTCGCGCAAAAACCCCTGCCTTATCGGGCACTCCTTTCCATCATGGTAGATACCGGATGCGGTTTTCATAAGTCGGAGGCATTGTCACAAATTTTGACTTTACCAATTGTGTCTTTTGCCGTCATACGAACGTCAATAGACTTCCTCAAAAGCTCGGTAGGGTTTTCACGTTGCCGACCATGCGTGTGGGTATCCGCAAACTCTGAAATATCTCCCTACGTATCCTGCCTCTGCGGAACAGCGCGGTGTTTTCTCAATATGACAAAGACGAGGACGGGTTGTGGACCATTGACGACTTCAAGGAGGTGCTGTTCAGTTTGAACAATTCGGAAAGAACTTTCGTCCCTCGCTTTTACTCACTGCCTACCCTACGCTCGCCAGTTTTTGTCGGATATGGGAAAGAGCAACATTGGGCAGTCCCGCATAGCCGCATCATTTGCGTACCTTGACACATCAAAACAGGGAAAGATTGATGTTGGAATGTTCGAGAGGTAACGGCCTCCATTCGTTCATTTTTTTTTGTATCTAATGAATATCGACCATTGCCCGAAGGGGAATAAATCTTCTGTACGAGCAAGACTTTGACTTTGGGAGAGCGTACGACGCGGATGATTTGAGTTCTTCAAGAGCGACTATCAGGATGGGGAAGCATAAGACTGTTGTGAAACCTGAGGTAGGTATTTCATTACTGCTGGAGAGTGGCGGGGTTAAAGATTGAACGTGGAACCCAAATGTCATTGCTTTTCTGGCGGCAAAAAGGCATCGGATCCCCTGGAACTATGGACGTTGATTGAAAAAGTTGGTGAAGGGTCTTATGGTGAAATTTACAAAGCGTAAGTCTTTTACTTCTCCCCGTTACATTTCATGGCTTGCCAACCACGAAAGCTATCCCCGAATATAGAATATCCCGCTCATCCCCACAAATCGTCGCCCTAAAAATCATCGATCTCGAACGTACGACGGACGATTTGGATGATCTTCTTGCAGAGGTGGATTTCCAGGCCAAATGCTTTTCTCCGCATTTGGCTAGATATTTTGGTTGGTGGAAACACCTCCTCTTTTAAGTTGATGGGCGGATGCTCAGTTTAGGACTTACGGCTGATTTCAAGAAACATTCTTTCATTAAGGATCGTGGATGTGGGAACATAAACTGACCATTGCAATGGTACGATTCCATATTTCATGCCCTTCTCTTTACGTTCACGAAATGACATCTTCTCCATTCTAGGAATACCTCGGTGGTGGAACGGCCGAGGACCTGGTAAGTTGATATTGGAAAACGTAAAGGGGAAACAAGCGCTTCCTGTTGATTAACATGAAGACAAATTACGCCACCAGATCAAACATGGGAAACTGACAGAAGATCAATGCGCGTACATTCTTCGGGAGGTTGTTAAAGGATTGGAGTATATGCATAGCGAGAGGAAGATACATAGGGATGTTAAAGGTATGGGGAAGGTTTCGAGGGCGACTGGAATGGGGTTCGCTGTGGTGTACACTTCGGTTGATTCATTTCGTTCTGGCTATGTCCCAGCTGCCAATATCTTGTTTGATAATGCTGGTGCGGTGAAGGTAACATTGCGGAAGGTTCCAATTCACTAAGTACACTGAGAAGCCGTTGACGGCGCTTTTCTCTCTGCCATGACCAGCTTGCGGATTTTGGTGTGGCAGCGCAACTGGCTGCAAATAAAGCTGTGCGAACGACGTTTGTTGGGACACCGGTATGCAGTGTTTTGGACACGTGTCTGTCTCGAGATGATTTGTCAATTCCTTTTTTCAACGACAGCTTTACATGGCCCCGGAGATTGTGTTGAGTCAACCATATGGACCAAAGGTGGATATTTGGAGTTTGGGTATCATGGCGATTGAGCTTGGGACACGACGAGCGCCGAGATGTGAGATGCATCCAATGGACGTGAGTTGTGGCATTGTCCAACGATGTCTGGCAATCTGAACCAAAACTGAACAATGGTGGGTTTTCTTGGGCAGGTCTTGTATTCCATACCGACGACTCCGTCACCCCAACTGGACGAATCCTTCTCTTCCGAGTTTCGAGATTTTGTTAAACAATGTTTGGCTAAAAACCCCGAAGCGGTATTTATTCCGTTAGATACACCCACATTCGAAGGGAATTTCGTGAAGTTGCTGATTTTCTCTTTTCGCAGCGACCTACTGCTAAAGATCTGCTATCGCACCCCTTCACCTCCACCGAACGGGACAAATCGTCGGTGAAAGGGATGATTGAAAGTATTCGGTTGAAAAAGAATGATGCTGCTGCTGAGGGGGACAAAAAGGCCGCGTATGTTTGGATTTCTTGGGTTCATGTGTTGTTGTCCTGCCTGACATTTTTGAATTTTCCTTTCTGCCTTTTTTGCGCCACAGAGGTGATGATTGGTGGCATCAGTACACGAAGGTAATTTTGAATCGTAATAACATCAGAGTTACTTGTGTTCGATTTGGGGCCAACAACGCACATTTGATTGACGCAAAACAGGCAGCAGAAGCTCGCAAAGCGGCTGCAAAACCGGCTGTACTTGTAGGTTCCACCGCGTCGGCAGAAGCTCGCTCCTCCATTCGACCAGATTTGGCAAAGATTGATATCCGGCAGACGTTTGGGCGACGACAGGCGCGGACAGCGGGCGCAGGTGCTGCGGCCGGCCCTATTATGAGGAAGATGGCATCGTCTGGGGAGGTACTAGGGCAGGGTAGGGGGGGTCCACCCCGGAGGGCTGGTATGGAGGGTGCGAGGGCCGGGCGGCAAGAGTCGGCGCCATTGCTTTCACCACCACAGGTGGCACCACAACAGCCGCCACTACAGCAGGAACGAGTTGGAGGGGTTAATGTTCAAGCGCGAGCTGCGCAGGTTGCGTCGGGGTTGGGTACTACAGTTGCTGGAACACCTCCTGCAGGATCCCCAATGGAGGGAGGAGGCTTACGTGGTGGCGGCGGCCGTGGACCTGTCGCGGGAGTGAAAAAAGAAGGAACTACGGCAGCGCCAGCGCGAGTTGGCACTCCACCTCCTGGAGGAGCTCCTGGCGGGGGCCAAGCGATGGCAAAACCAGTCGCTCAGCAAGGAGCTGCTCGGCCACCAGGAATTGCTACGGGCGGTTTACAACCGCCACAGCAGCCTGTTGCAGCCAGAGCACCCTCACCGGTATCTACTATTACGGCGAATATGGTTTCACCGCGGGGTTCACCCGCTACATCGTCTCCAGTGGCCACCCCGGTATCTCGTCCAACAAGTGCTCAAATGCGTCCGTCCCTGGGAGCATTACCACCGCCCTCTGTACCGATTTTCGTTCCGACCGCGGAACCTGCTCCCGAACCGAATCGACTGCGCCCATCTGGAACTTATGCACCGCATGTTGTGCAAGCTCCCGCTGATCCTTCGAAACGTCCGCAGAGTCGTCCCGTTTCTGGACAGCAGCAACTGCCAAAGCCTGTTCAACAACAAGCGCCTGTCAGCGACACAAATCTGCGACCAGCTCCCGCGCCGATGGTCCGTCGACAATCATCCGACATCGAACAAAACCTTCACGCCCAGCCGCGCCGGCCATCCGCAACATCTGCAACAGGCTCCAGCGCGCCCTCTCCAACGCAACCTAACCCTCTGGATCCCGCCAGTATTCCCAGATCGACATCTCAACCTAAACGTCTATCCATCTCCGAATCCTCCGATGAAGGCACCACCGATCTCAGCCTAAAATTGAATCTCGCCATAGCTCGGCAAGCACACCAACTCAAGGTCTCGACAGGCGGTGGGGCAGCCCAAACCGTCAGTCGACCACCTTCCTCCATCCCCGCAAATTACCACCCTTCAGAGCCCTTCAGCAAACTTCTCCCAGCAGACATGCCTCTCTCCATCCTTCCTCGATTCAACTCTATCAAAGCTGTCGACGATCTGTACACTTCCGAACTGCGGTACATGGAAACCCTCCAATCGGTTATGGAGGTCTACGTGCGTCCGTTGATCACAGCGGCAGGTGGTGGAACAAAGGGAGGGCCCATATTGAAAGAGGATCAAATCAAGGCTGTGTTTGTGAACTTGAGTGCCTTGCATCCGTTTTCGGTTGAAATGCAAGGAGCGATTCGAGAGGCAATCGAAGAAGGCATCGCGGAAGGAAATGTGGATGGAAGGATTATTAGGGCGCTGGAGGAGAAGGTGGAGTAAATTTTGTGTCTTGGGTTGTTCTGAGCGCCCCCTTACCTAGCGTCATCACGCTCACTTGTTCCAACCTCATTTTTTGATTGCGAAAACACCCCAGCTTCCCTTGATCGAACAGCTTTACACAACGTACGCATCACATTTGTGCAGTTCGTTGTGGGAAATCCAAAAACTGTTCCGCGAAAATGCGCGATTTCGGGATTTCGGTGCCCACGCTCGGTTCGAAAAGCAATGTGGGGACAGATCATTATTTGAGCTGATGACCGTTCCGATTGGAAGGATTGCGCAGTATGCTATTTTGTACGATGGCAAGTGTCTTTCGAGAGTTTGATTTTTTGTTTGGGTATCCAGGGCAGGGAAATTCAAAGTGCGTTTACTTACTCCTTTTTCTTACTTTTGGTATTGATACAAACTGTAGAAATGTCCAAAGCAATAAATACTCCGCAATTGGTACCGACGGTTAACGAAATGCGGAAGCTATCATTTGAAATGGCGGGAGCAATGGACAACTGCGCACAACTCATTTTGATGCTCATTCATGTCGCCGATGTTCCTCCTGCGGTACGCACGGAAAACCTTTGCTATTCTCAAGCTTTTCTCGACAGACCCCTCTATTTTGCCTAATACGGTTCTGCATTTCCATGTACGCAAACCATCCCTCTAGGTGATCCTCAAACCAAATCAACGCCTTCTCATCGCTGAAACCGTCGACAAAGTAGATCTCAGCACCTCCTCTTCCGGCTCAACGGTCAAAAGACGGCGTCCCATGCGTCTCTACCTTCTCAAAGACGCCATCATCATGGTCAAAGTCATTAAAGACACGGTCGAACCATTTGACTGGATCCAACTGTTTGAGCCGGGCATCAAGGGCGGGGTGAAGATGCCTAAACCGGCGTTGCAGTATAAGGATATGTGGATGAGGGAGTTTGTCAAGGTTGAGGAGGTGAAGGATTTGAAGGATGGTGAGTGGACCACTTTTTGTAGTCTGGTCGACAAGTTGCCTGCCCAGATTATTTCCGCTACGCCTTCTTCTTTGCTCACTTTTCGCAAATATCGCAGGCGACCAACCAATATTCTCACTGACGCTCAACGTGAAAAAAGGCAAGACCCTGTACTTTTGCGCGCCGTCGATGGATAGCAGGGATCGGTGGCTCGCCATGTCTGTGACTGAAGGCGGGGAAGAGTCATCGTAATGGCCTTTTGTTTGGATGCTGGGAAGGCGGGGCAAGCATGGAATAAAATGCTTTTGGACGAGAATTTGCTGTTTGTAAGATAACACACGAGTGGGGGGATGCGGAAGATGTTGTTGGGGGCCATGAATATGCCAACGACATAAAGAAATAGCGAATCCGCAAGCCTTTCTATTGTCAGCTCAATTACGGTGCCCGTTGGAATAAAATTGCCAACTCTTTAGTTCTGCAAGGCTGCTGGATGCGTCCAGGAACCCGAACCGAAATGTCGGGTCGCGGAACTACGCCTGTTTGCCTTTGCTTTGTCCCGGATTTCTTTGGCTTTGGCGGGGACATCGAAACCATGTCGGCAAAGAGAAAGCGCTCCCCACCAACGCTCCTTCAAAAACAGTACAGCAACAGAATATTTTTCCCTCACACCAAAGTCCCATGTGCCAAATCAAGCAACTATTCAAAGTTTTGCGGCCCTCCCCCAACCCCGATGTCCCTCTATCCTCCAATTAAGTGACGGATGGTTGCCCCCCCGCCCTCCTGTCGACGAACAGAACATGAGTCTGCTTCCCACACCTTTCCGCAGGCAAACACCCTCACCTTACATTACATAACCACCACCATCATATGTTCCACCCCCTCTACTCAACCGTGACGCTCTTTGCCAAATTCCTCGGGAAATCCACATCCACGCCGTTCAACACTGCCAAATGGTACGACAGCAGTTGAAGCGGGATGATGGTGATGATGCCTTGAAGGCAGTCGACGAGCTGCGGGACGCGGATGGTGCGGAATTGGGCGGAGAGGGCGGTGTCGTCCTGGACGTATGTTTCGATCATTGGTTAGCGAACCTTCTTTTACGCGGAGAAGAATGTGAGAGCGCGGTAATAGTGTACCTGATTGCAGATAATGATGGGGTGACCTTTACGTGCCGCCACTTGCTGGAGCGCACTTTGGACTTTGGGGTACAGCGAGTCCTTGGTCATGATCAGGATAACAGGCTACAGCAAAAACAACCGTACGAAATGGAATGTCAAAAACGGCGCAAGACGATCCAGACGAAAGCAACGAAACCCCGTCTCACCATGTTCTCATCGATCAAAGCCAAAGGTCCATGCTTCAACTCCCCGGCCAAAATCCCCTCACTGTGCATGTACGACACCTCTTTGATCTTAAGCGCACCCTCAAGGCACGTGGCATTCTGGTAACCACGGCCCATAATCAACAAACTTTTTTCCTTGTGAAGGACTTCTTTGGCGAGGGTTTTCAGTTCGCTGTCGAGAGCGAGGGTTTCGCGAATGTAACGGGGGAGCTCGTGAAGGTCGTCGATGATGGATTTGCGGCGTTGGGCCATCGAGATGCGGTCTTCGCTGAGCTGGAGGGCCATGAGGACGAGCGCAATGTATTGACTGGTGTATGCCTGTTCGTCGAAAGTTGGTGTTATTCTTTTGCCTACAATAAAGAGGAAGCATCACATTCCAACCTTGGTACTAGCAACACCAATTTCAGGTCCAGCATTAAGGTGAACACCACAGTGCGTTTCACGAGAAATGGAACTTCCAACCGTGTTGGTCACACCAAGACAAAGAGCGCCGCGCTCCAAGCAGTAACGCAGAGCCAAAATAGTGTCGGCCGTCTCGCCAGACTGTGACACGAAAACACAAACATCGTCACGGAAAATGGGGCACCGGCGATCCAGAAAGTCGCTGGCGAGTTCCGTGCTAACGGGGATCTCCGTCAACTCTTCAAAGATTGCGCGTGTCTTTGAACAATGTCAGCTTTTAATAATCCTTTCTTTCCCGCGAATTGATAAAAAAGGGGCCTGCAATACATACCGCCAAGCAACTGTGGAAACTGGTACCACAAGCTACAAACACAATACGACGGCATCGACGGATGGTGGCCAAGTACGACTTCAAACCACCAAGGGTAACAGTGTGGTCATCAAAGTTAACGCGCCCACGCATGGTGTTGACAACAGATTCAGGTTGTTCGTAAATTTCCTTTTGCATGAAATGGTCAAAGGAGCCCTATGTATTCGAAGGATAAGTGAGTACGTCAAACCGGAAAATCCAAAAAAGCCGCCACGCCATCTACCTTCATGATCTCAGCCATTTCCATCTCGAGGGTTTGGATGGTACGAATGGAAGACATTCCATCGTCCCGACGAATGCGGTGGATGTGAAGGTCTGAAAACCAACAACAAAGAAAGTGAGCGTCCGGTGGAAAACCAAATTAGGACTTCTCAGCCATCCAATCGCGCCAAAACCCTACCTCCTTCGAAAATGTGCGCAACGTCATCATCCTCCAAGTACAACACACGCTTGGTGTGCTCAACAATTGCCGAGGGGTCCGACGCAAGGAAGTACTCGATGGGCTGAGGCATGCCATCGTCACTCAAGAATGCACGCGATTGAGTGCGGTGAATCTTGGGGTGGACAGGGTCGGCCGGTGTAAGGAGGTTTCCGTCTTCCTCCGCAACTGTCAAAATGAAATTTCCGTCAGACAATTCAACAATCCAACCCGCCATGCAGGGTAATGACTACATACGTTTGTCGTTGGTCTCCCCACCACCAAACTCAACGTCAACAAAGTCAACCTTCAGCTTCTTTGCTGTTTTCACACCGATCAAGAGAGGAGATCCACGGCGGGTGGCAACCACCTCGTTGGGGTAGTGCGAGCTCTTCAGGATAATGGCGAATGCGCCCTCCTACAATTTCGCAGTCGTTGGCGAACACCATTCCGGCCTTATGGCCTTCAGACTTAGCAAAGGAAAACGCACCAGTTCCTTGGCCACGGCCTTGGTAAGAGCCGTGAAGCTAAGAGTCTTCCCGGCCTTTTGCGAATCATAAAGGTACTTTGCAAGTTTGGCAATGCACTCGGTGTCGGTATCCGACTCGAAAACATAACCCTTCTTTTCCAAGACAGCCCTCAATTCCTTGTAGTTGGTAATGATACCGTTGTGAACGACGAGGAACTCATTTTTCGGGTCAGAGCGGTGCGGGTGGCAGTTGCGCTCGGAGGGTTGACCGTGAGTGGCCCAACGGGTGTGTGCCATAGAGGTGTGGCTCACAAATTCTTTGGTGAAGTCGACATTTTTGTCCTCGTTGATTCTCTTCCGCAGAGCAGCGACCTTGCCAACCTGCTTGAAAAGCACTACCTCTCCCTCCTTGTCGCCATCAATGGCGATACCTGCATGCAACATGAAGAGCATGTTTAAAATCATGTTCTTTCAGCCCCAGCATGTTATCAAGAGCACTCACTGTGAAAGCAAAATGAACAACAATCAGCAAGACGATAAACACAGCAAGTCCGACGCATGCTTGAACTCACCCAGCACTGTCATAGCCCTGTTGTTCAAATGAAAAGAAACAGTACGATGATGAGTCAAAAAAGGGTTTGAGAGACGGACTCCGAGCCTACTTCAAGAGGCTGCATTCTTGTTCCCCCATCCTCTGCGATATTTCCATCGCGTTTGCCACGTCGGTTCATCTCATTTGCCAACTTACTCGGTATTCCAGACGCGACAGCCCGGTCAACAGAGTGTCAATGATGTATCTACGGTCCTTTTCCACCACTGTTAAAGTCGCAATTACAGTAAGCAAGGAGCGGACGTACGGAAAGGGCTACAGAAACACGCGTTGGGAATACATACAAAAGTTCAGGTAAGCGAAGATCCCACACATGATGAGCGGACAAGGGGGTACAGATGAAGGCGATGGACTGGGATATCAGGCGGTCTGTTGCAGTGGATGGAGAAGTTTGTTCTCGAGAGTCGAGTATGGGTTGTTTTGAGGGAGATTTGGGCGTGTTTGTCTTTTTATCCACGCGATTGCCACGGAAGGGGGAAGCAGGGAAGGATAAGGAGAAGCAGTGCCAGAGCCATTCAACAACCAATCAATCAAATCAGCAGTTTGATCGCAATAGGGCTTGTTGGGGCTGAGAGTAAAGCCACGTACAAGCCCACGCGGCGCTTTGGCTGTGTAACACGATCAGAATTCCCATCACTCTTGCCCGCAATTGAATTAAATTTTTGGGCGGAAATTTCACACTTGTCAACGTTCGCCATGTCGGTCGCAGGGATTACCGCAGAAAACGCCGACAACCACCCCGGTCAGCACCACAGTCAAGGATTTAGTTATTGTAATTCGCAACCCCTGACAGATCCTGTCCCGTCAACAGATATCGAAAAACAATGGGCTGTGAAGGCCCTTCACCATGCCGAAACATACTGGAAACTGATCTCTGCGTTTGATCCAAGAAAACTGAGATTGACAAAGTATGCGGATACAATTCTTGTCTGGTTTAACGCTTAGGCAGATCTGCCCGTAATTCATGGTTTTTTTGTCATGGGTTTCTAGGCTCGATGACGAGCTCTACGACGATTTTCGGGCGAACTGGCCAGACATGAACGTGGCCGAATTGGACGAGAATGAGTTCAAGACGGAGTCATCGAAAGCAAAGTGGCGGGATTTCATCATGAAGTGAGTGACCGCCAATCAGGGTATGTCAGGCGGACGGCAGGGTTGTGTTAACTCGCCTTGTTATCCCAGGTACGAGAAGAAGGTCCAGGATTACAACTTTGGTACATTGCTTCGGTTACATGCCGCACATGATTATGCGGAAGATAACGCATTCTTCGGTGAGGATACCTCGGTATTGGATTTGCATTTACGAGCGCACCATTTACAGTGGTTCTATTGCAAACAGTCACCCGCTTGCAATTCTACGCCATCGAGATTGCCCGGAATCGAGAAGGAGCTAATGATGGTATTCGGAATCTGCAAGATGCATGACGGCGCCGTCTTTTCGTATTTTGGCCCGCTCCTTCCTGGCGAAGGGACGTTGGTGAATCTCCTGCTGCTGCTGCTACGGGCTTGCGGTTGTACATATGAAATAGATTTGCTTAGATGTAATGGACGAATTAACGGCCTCCACAATTGTCATTTGCACGCGATGGTCCCCTGCCTGGATCACACCAGCGTTCCCGACCATATTCCAAACCAACTTGCCGCTGACATCACCCCTTGATATGGACCGTTGTCGTGCAATAAAGCATTCAAATTGCAGGTGCAGGGCGAGGGCAGCGCAGGATTGGTGAGATTACAGGGTTATTTACTGGGCAGCGCGTCATTTGTACTTATTAGCAATGGACGGTATATTATCCCACCGCTCTAGTTCTTATCCTTTTACCCTTAAACAGAGTCCTCACTTGCTCATCATCTCTCAAGTAACACCACAAATAAACCTCTCCCGCCACCTCCAGCTTATGCAGAAAATGATCGTACGATTCGCGTGGGATATGAATGAATTCCGTTATGCCTGGTAGATCATACTCTACCAACGGAGGTGGTAGTGGCTTGGTTCCGGCGGCAACAGGCGCGGACGGCACATCATGGTACTCGTGCTCGTGATCGTCCTCCAGAATAGCGAGGGTGAGTTCGTTTTCTATTGCTTCGTCCTCGTCAAGCGGGGGAAAGTATGGAGGTTTGTGGTGGATTCGCATGCGTGACGGTCGAGGTGATGGTGAAGGGCTGGGTTTGACTGGGTCTGCAGCGGGTGCGGGAGGACGAAGTCCAATAGCCAACGATAGATCAGAGCCGTCGCTGGAAACGTCTTCAAACGCGGGATCCTTTTCTGATGGTGGGAACTTTCGTAATTTAGGTTTTTTCCGGCTAGGCTTGGGGCGTTGAGGCACACTTGCTGCGACATTGTGATGTGTTGCTTTCCGCGAGGGATGTTGTTCCTCGTCGAATACGTCGGCGTCAATTTCTCCTTGATTCTCCTGTATTTCATCTTCCCTGCTTACATCCACCTTTTGCACCCCCTCTCCTCGCCATGATGCGGGCCTCCGTCCGTTACGCTCATGTCTCGAGTTTTCCTCTGCCGTCCGGTCACCACCCTGCCTTTCTCCGTTACGCCGCTTTCGATCTTGTCGTACTAATTCATCTGATGTCTCAGCATCCCCATTAGTTACCCCGTGCCTCATTCCCATCTCGTGTCTTCCCTTTTCTCTCCTGCTTCCACGAAACCCAACCCCCCTCTCTGTCAGCCCAACGTCCCGCAACGGTAGTGACGGCTTTCCGCGATTCAGGGAATTTTTGACAACGGCAGGGTGTCCGGCCTGTTTTATTCGAATGCCCAATTTGATGCTGGGCTTCTCATCTGCAATGATATTTTTCTCAGGTCGTTCCAAGGCTTCTTCCTCGAAAGACCGCAGAAACGGTATTTGACGCCCTGCGCCAGGTGATCCCTTCAGACCGTCCCTCGACGCGGCGGTATCACGCTTGGACGACAACGAACTGTTTTGCTGGGACGCTCTGGGTCTTGCCCAGGATGGCTCCTCACCGTCTTCAGTCTCCGCTTTGTCTCCTTCCTCTTCCTCCAATCCACCGACATGTCTCGCCCGTCCCCGCTGATCAGGATTGATGCCCGACGTACCCCGCTCTGTCGCCCCAGTATCGGACGCTTCTTCGATATTCCATTGCGTTCGAGGTACTAGCCGGCGTTTGGCTACGCTTTTCCGGTCGGTATCAGCATCGAAAAATAATCCGCCATTCTGTCTATTATGAGGTTGAGAATTCTGATCGGCCCCATATTCTGGCCGGCCGGGATCTTGAGCCGTGTCACGGCTTTTGCTTCGTGATGATCTGCTTGTCATCCGTGCGGACTTTTCTTTGGAATTCGACGGTACAGGACCGGAGTCATGCCCTTCCTCTTGCACCTTTCTGTTGCTGCCCATTATCAGAGGGACATGAGGTCGATTGTTCCCTTCCGCTTGTTGCCGGAATAAGCGATTGCGTGATGGTGTACGTGGAGGAAGGTCGTCGTCCTGCCTTTCTGGAGCCCTCGTCCTTCGGTTCGGATTAACACCCTTTTGACCGTCAAAGTCACGGGTTGGGGTCTTTCCACGCCGTCCACCGTGGCCAATCGTCCCACCATTGACCTTTGATAACCCGCTTTGTTTCACTCTGTGCTTTTTTCTCGGCTTTCTCGAAGGTTTTGCACTTTCGGGGACTTTCGGAACTTCTGGTGGAGGGTCTGGTTCGCGATCTTTACCGGAAGCAAAGTATTCATATCCTGAAAGACAGACCGGTTTTAACTTTCAAAGCGTATCAACAATTTCACCCAAATCTCCCGATTCGATGCTGACCTATGCTCGGCACGATTGCAATCTCGAACCCGAATTCATCATGTAATTTGTACACTCCCTCCAATACCTCCTCAATCGTCTGATTCAAAAACTCCCTCCATCGACTTGGGGGTCCCCACTCGATCATTATGTGTCTCACTCGGCCCGCGGCGAATAATCCCTCCGAGCTTCGAAGCCCTTGCAATTCAAATCCTTCGATGTCGAGTTTGAAAAAGGTGATCGGTCCAGGTTTGTAGGGCAATTGGTCGACACGTATTGTATCCACAAAGAAGCGGTCGGGGGAGTGGGAATAGTTCAAGAAAAGATCAATATGGTTTACGCCGCCGTCGCCCACTGTCCAACCTTCCATTGCTACCTGAGTAACCAGGGTTGTTTATTAAAGCCCAGCAGACTACCAACAGACAGAATACCTGGCAAGCATCTACACCAGTCGCTCCTTACCTTTGTTTTCTTGTCCAGTATCGCAAAGGGACTCATCATAATGCGGTCTTCAATCATATTCAGTCTCGCACTCATCAAAATCCGTTTTCGAAACTCCAACTGCGGTTCAATGGTGTGCACAACCCCAGCCCCGTTGACAGCCGCCACAATCGAGTACAAACCATGGTTGGCGCCAGCGTCAATGATTTGTGGACCGTTTTTTGGGTCGGCGGCAAGGGAAATCGCGATGGCACGGTTCATGATGTTGTAGCATTTGTACTCGCGCGAGTAGTGGCCCTCAATCAAGTCGGGATGATCCGACACTTGCCAAACTTTGGGATGACTAGAGACAATAAATATCTGTAAATCCAGCCGGCCGGTTTGTTCCACTCCAAATAACCCGTCTACGGGGTTCCCGGTGGCGATACTTGTCTCGTTTTCAGCCGTACTTGAGAGGTTGACCTTTACCGGTGAATGCTGCCCGTTCAACCCATTCGCGCACCGACTCTGTCGAGCAGCTCCGGCCAGCGTCGAAATGTGGTCCGTATGGTGCATGGTAATGAAAATCTGTATCGCTGTCGTTGCCAGCGCCAATATTATGAGGACGCGCAGTGCCGTGGGGATGGTTTCATTGGGCGGAGCGGGTGAGGAAGGAGGAGGAGGAGGAGACGCAGGAGTTTCGGCAGGCACGGAAGACATTGGTCGACGCCGGATAGTAAACGCGAGGGGACGATATAGGAGGCGAGTGCGGCGAAGAAGGTGGTAGCCAGCGAAAGACTTTGGTCCCTTGCTCATTTTGGAACCTTCGTCCGGAGGCCCGGCTGCGAATGCTTGGACGCGTCGGGCTCACGTAATCCATCCGGACATAAAGCCACCCGAGCCTTCCGTTATGAGTTTGGATTTGATTTCTTCTTCGCCGATTTCGCACCAACATCATGACCGCTCCATCACCCACCCCCAGCTCCAGCTCAGATCCTTGGGCAGACGACAGTGATCTTCCCGATGCAGACTACGACAAGCTGGTTGCGGAACGCAACTGGAACAGGCTGCAGGATGTTCATGGCATGGTCCGTACCTTTTGAACGGCGAGTACAGTAATTGCAGGACCCCACCTTTACACCTTTTTCAAACCGTTGTAGGCTGGATATCGTGACGGCATAGCAGAAGGCAAAGAGAAATCCCTACAGACAGGATTTGATCAGGGGTTCGCGGAAGGAGCAGAAATTGGAGTAGCGATTGGGAGATTGAGAGGAATAGTGAGGTGCGTCACATCAGTGTGGCCCAGTGACACGGTTTCCGGTGTCTAACGGTCCCCGTCCGCAACTAGCACCCTCATTCAAATACGCATGACATCATTTGCCTCCATTTCGCCTGGTACTTTAAATCGTATAACTGAATTGCACGCTGACTTGGAAGCATTATCGGCAGGGGATATTTTCACAGCGTCTGATTTTCGGGAACCTTCTCGTGAGGGGTCGGTGAAAGGTGGCGGATCTTGCAAGGGTGACCAGAGAGGGGCGTGTTCTCAGGATTCCTGTGAAGGCGCAACGAGCGAGACAACCGGTGGTGGGACTGGCAGCAAACCCGGGGCCTGCTGTCAGGGGACGGATGGGAAGGGTGATGCAGCCGCGGATTCCCGTTTGACGGGAATTGTGAACCAGTACCGGGCAAGAGTCAATGCCCTACTGGATGAACTCGGATACGACTTGTAAAGGCCGTTTGCCGGCCGGACCGTGGGGTCGATTGACGGTTGTTCATGATGCAGTATGTTGGTGAGGTCTGCCTTTTCATAGTTATTTCATTGTCAAGCGGGAGAGCGAAGTATGGAACCGTTTGCTTGCTGGGGTGGTTGAATTTGGAAAACCCATCTTCCTTGTAACAGCCAGTGCCTTTAGATTGGTTCAGTAAAGTGAACACACGACATTGGGGCAGTCCCAATGCCATCACCAGTTCTTATCCATTTGTCGTCTCTGATAGGGACTTGGGTCAGCAAAAACAGCACGGCTTTTCTGAGGGAATAAAATGAACCGCGTACTTATAAAACTAATCCTCATCTTCCCCTCCTTCTTCGCCCCTTCCTGAACTCTCTCCCAAATCTAAGACCGTATCCTTATCGCCGTACATCAGCCTCTGCGCATACTGTCTGAAACTGGGAGGACCTGTTGCCTGAGGCTCCACAACCCAGGTCACATCAAACCGTTTACCAGGCCAATGCGCCGGAACCTTCTCCCTCTTCACCCCCAATGCAATCGCCAACTCTGGCAACTGCTGGTGAGCCCATGAAACTATCACCGTCCGTCCTCGCCACCTCCCGCTTCGGATCTCCTCCAAGACTTCGGCTGCCTGTTTCTTGGTTTTTGTGATAAATTCCACGCCTTTCGCGGATAGGAGAGACGCGAGGGGTGCCACCGTTTGTTTGGGGCGTTCCGAACGGCCCCAGGGTGTTGGTGTAGTGTCAACGTCTTGAGCTATTATAGCGGCGAGCGGCGCGGCGCGGAATATCGATTGCATTTCCTGTCCCCATCAGAAAATCCGACCGTCAGCAATCCGGAAAAGCTTAAACCAGCTGGCTCCCTCCGTTTACCTCGCGATGATTGAAATATCCAACGAGGGCGTGAGCCCTTTCCTGACCTTTGCAGGAGAGAACATGGTCGTCGACGTAGGTGGCCTTTATCTCCTTTCTAGGAGCCAGGCCTTGGTGCCATGGCAGCTTCTCAGCATGCCTGAGAAGGATAACTGTAGTTTCAAGCGCAGGAACCTTCGACATTTGTACTTAGATGGGTGTGATGGGATCACACCGGCGCGTCTGTTGGGGTCGTCAGTCGTCATTCCCAGGAGTCACGTGATGGCGCTTGGACTGTGCACCACCAACCCAAACCACCCATTTTGATCACCTACCTACATACTTGTGCTCCCTCAAACTCAACTTGCCATGGGCGATAGGCGTCGCCCCCCTTCTCCCCGTGGACGATACGACGACCGCGATTGGGATCGGAGAGACCGTGAACCCTATCGTGACCGCCGCTTCGATCCTCGTGGGCCTCCCCCGGGTAGGGGTTACGGATTTGATCCCCGCGGCCCGCCCCTAGGGTTTGACCCACGAGGGCCGCCTCCAGATGGCCGTGGCTATGATGGTCGGAGGGATCCGCGAGGAGATTTCAGAGATGGGCCCCGGTATGGAGACGGCAGAAGGGGCCCTCGCGAAGACCTTCGGGACGACGACATGCGGCGGGACGGGAGAGTGGATAAGGACGGACAAAGAGATGGGCAATGGAATGAAACCGGCGGTTTTCGACGGGAGCCAGAAGGAGCCCCTGCTCCCATGCAGGTGGACGAAGACCAGGGTGCTGAGGCCGCTCCGTTTGAGAACGGAGACAAACCGAAAAAGGTTCCGATCTCTTTGGAGGAGCTGTTAAAGAAAAAGACAGAAGAGAAGGCGGCAAATGACAAGGTTAGTATCAATTTTCTTTCTGCAGCATCCACCTTCACCACTCAAATGTTTCCCATCACAGCCCGTTTTCTTGTCGAAAGAAGAGAGGGCTCGGTTGGCGCTCGAGAAGCGGCAGAAGGAGGTAGAGGAAATTCGCAAGAGGCATGAGGACGAGCGGAAGGCGACCCGGGCGTACTTCAGTCAATCCGCCATCAACGGTAACGACCTCGGACAGCCTTCGCGCGGCGGTAGGGAGGACCGTTCGTCGTGGGACCGGTACGGGAGGGATCGACGCCAGGATGATTTTGGACGGGACCCACGCAATTTGGATCGTGATCGTAACGGGCGGAGGGGGGATTATGGGCGAGATGACCGAAGAAATCCGAGGGAAGAAAATAAACCGGTTGTCACTGCGGAGTTAGGGGAGAAGGAGTTGCAGGCAATCAGAGTAAGTACCAATTGAGATAAGTAGAGTTGTGCGGAGTCTGATGCGAAGAAATAAATGTGTACCCTTGGTTCCCTTTTAGGAGAAATATATGGGAATTGAGCGAAAAAAACGGAAAGTTCGCAAGATGAGCGATAAGAAATTTGTTTTCGATTGGGACACGCAAGAGGACACCTCGGTGGATATAAATCCGATTTACGCAAATCGACATGAACCGCAAATGTTTGGAAGGGGGCACATGGCTGGCATTGATTTGAAGGAGCAAATGAAGCAACGCTCTTTCTATGAGGCCCTCTTAGCTGAACGTCGCACGGTGGAGGAAAAAGATCGCGCACAGTATGTATTCTGTTTGATTAATTGGCCTGCCAGAGACGTTCTGGTTTTGATATTATTTTTAGGGAGCTGGTGAAGATGGAAAAGGCGAAGGAGCGTAAAACAGCTTGGGATGATCGTCATTGGTCCGAAAAACCTCTCAGTGAGATGAAGGAACGCGACTGGCGCATTTTCAAAGAAGACTTCAATATGTCGACTAAGGGAGGGAATATTCCCAATCCGGTCAGAAGTTGGAAGGAGTCGGACTTGCCACCAAAAATTTTGGATGTTATTGCCCAGGTTGGATACAAGGAGCCGACTCCAATCCAAAGGCAAGCGATTCCCATTGGTTTGCAGAATCGAGATATTATCGGTATCGCTGAGACGGGTAAGGTCGCTTGCTAAAAATGATGATGATGGAACGGTTCCTGTTCATTTCCAGGGACCGTCATTGAATTCAATGGCTCTTTTGCGCGGTATAGGTTCTGGAAAAACGGCTTCCTTCGTTATTCCTATGCTTGTTTTTATCAACGAACTCCCGCCAATTACTGAGGATAATCAGCATCTCGGACCGTATGCATTGATTATGGCGCCTACTCGTGAGCTCGCCCAGCAAATTGAGCAAGAAACGGTGAAATTTGCGAAAGGAATGGGTTTCCGCTGTGTCTCTCTCGTTGGTGGTCACACGATTGAAGGGCAGGCGTTCAATCTTCGGGACGGAGCGCATATCATCATTGCCACTCCCGGCCGTCTCAAAGATTGCTTGGATAGGCGCATTTTGGTGCTTTCTCAATGCACCTACGTAGTGATGGATGAGGCCGACAGAATGATTGACATGGGTTTCGAACCGGATGTCAACTACATCCTTGACCAACTTCCAGTCTCAAACGTGAAGCCTGATACAGACGAAGCCGAGAATCCTGATCAACTCCGAAAAGCATTGGGAAAGGGCGAACGATACCGACAGACCGTCATGTTTTCTGCAACGATGCCCGCGGCGGTTGAAAGGCTGGCGAAGAAGTGAGCTCTCTTTCTGTTCATTTTTGAAACGAAGATTCATGGTCCTAATGATGTATTCATCATTTAGATATTTGCGAAGGCCCGCGGTGGTCACCATTGGTACAGCTGGACAGGTTGTGGACACTATTGAGCAACGAGTCGAGTTTATCAGTGACGAGAACAGGAAGAAACAACGCCTTCTTGAGCTTTTGGGCCAGAACCACGAGCCACCTATTATCATCTTCGTTAACCAGAAGAAGGGCTGTGATGTCCTATCAAAGGCACTTGAAAAGCTTGGGGTATGATGCAGTCCGCGCATTTACCGTTTCCTTTAGTGATTTCGGTTGCTGAACTTCCTTTCTTGCTTGCAGTATAAGGCAACTACTCTACATGGTGGAAAGTCACAAGAACAGCGTGAGGCGGCACTTGCAGCACTCAAAACCGGCGGCAAAGACATTCTCGTGGCTACAGACGTTGCTGGACGTGGTATTGATGTGAAGAACGTCTCCTTGGTTGTCAATTACGACATGGCCAAAAATATCGAAGGTAAGCGATGCAGGCACGTTGGCCTTTCGTGGAGGACGAAGAGATGCTAATTGGTGATCTCCTCTAGACTATACACATCGTATTGGTCGTACTGGACGTGCTGGCAAACACGGTCTAGCCATCACGTTCCTGGGGAAAGGGGACGAGGATGTACTGTATGATCTCAAACAGACGATCCAAAAGTCGTCCATCTCAACAGTACCTCCTGAGCTTGCCAAACACGAGGTACGACGTCTCTTATCATTTCCCACTGATCACGCGCTTTCTAATTTGGTAACTTTTTTTTCAAAGGCCGCTCAGTCCAAAGGGCTGAGACAAAAACGTAAACACGAGGAGACTATATATCAAGGATAACAGTAGGGCTTGCCGAGGTGGGATGAAAGCATTCTGTATATATCTGCGTCGCAAACATCAATTCAATAGCAACCAGCTCGGAAATGGATGATTGGGTGTCTTTTTGCTTATACAGTCAAACCACAACTGTTTGCCGCCCTCTTATCGATCGGGAGCAAACAAAATATGCATGTTATACTTGAGGGATTATTTGTGGGTCCAAGACGTCGCTTGAAATGAAGGAAGCAACAAAGTGGAATGAACAGAGATTGGCACAGAGAATGGCCATACCCTAAAGGAATTTAAGTGATCGTGAGAGACAGCAGCCATAGCCGGTTCGATTTGTAGTATCATTGGAACTATGTGGTTTTTACAATGGCCGGAACGGAAATCCGGACGAAAGAAAATGAAATGCCTGGAAGAGGTCTTCAATCCGGATGAACGGAGGGTATCCAAAGAGTTCTGGGCCCACATCGTTGGTTGATCTGATTCAGCCGTGCTCTCATTCCGATGAACAATCCCCTGATGGATTCACCACATCAATCTCCGTTCAGCAATGTATCCTCTAGTTGATCTATACATGCAATGTCACTTAAGAGTCGAAACCATCATTGCTCCGTTGGGGCCAACCGACTCCTGTCGGCGATCGGGAATGGATACACATCTGATGAAAACCCCAAGTAGTTCGAAGGCAGCAGGTCGAAGGCTGCAAATGAGATGGGAAAACCGATCCTTTATTGCCCATCTCAGTCATCCCACCACCTCCATTAAGGGAAGTGATTGACCACCGACCAAGAAGACCGACATCGCAAGGAAGGTCGTTTGTCCCGCAAGCCACCCCACGTGGCGTTGTGTTCGGGCGCTCGGACAAAACTCCACATTTTTTGCTGGTTCGTCTCGAGGAACCTCTACAGCATCACCAGGTGCTCTCTCGCCTCCAACTTACAAAGCATGAGCACGAGTCCTTCTCAAAACGACGGCGGCTCTTCAGGCGCCAACTCCACTGGAGCCACTCTCAAAATCGCCTTTCCCCAGGCCAGAGTCAAAACCATAATGAAGGAGGACAAAGACGTTGGAACCGTGTCCCACGATGCTGTTTTCGCTGTAGCTTATGCAACGGTAAATGTCGCAACAGGGTCCTCGCTGAGGCGATTCAAACCCGTTGCGCATACTTTGATCGCCCACGACTGAGTGAACATTCCATTTCAGGAACTGTTTTTGGAGCTCATGGCGCAAAAATCGTATGACTTTACGAGGCAGGAGCAGAGGAAGACTGTCACATACAAAGACGTGGGTGAGTATATCAAACGCTAGGCTACAATGTGCAGGGGGCTGCTGAGGTTTCTTTCGGCGTTTGCTCATTGTCAAAACAACGCTCCGCACTGCAGCCACCGCCGTGTCGAAATGCGACGAGCTTGAGTTCCTTTCAGGTATCTTCAATGCGACCGTCTGGTTTTACGGTTCTCCCTGCATTCGCCCAGCTTAGCTCAAGCAATGTGACATCTTCCTTTGTCCCAGACGTCGTACCACATACCCTGCCAATCAAGCAAGCACTAGAAAAACGGAAAGGATTAGATAAACTTCGGGAACAATTTTGAGCTAGTTGCCTGAGATTGGCCGCAAGAGATGGGCCTATTGTTTCATATGTTGCTTTCTAGTTGCGATGTAAATATGCCATGAATATGTTATTTATTATGGGGAGGTGCATGCAATACGAAGGGATTTGATTGGAAAGAGCGCCAGCGGAAACCCAGCTAAGGGAGGTTTGAAGGCGGAAAACAAATGATTCCCTGGCGAAGGCAAATGCAGAAGGCAAATGCAGAAGGCAAATCGTGCCGTGGGAGAACCAGATGCAGCAATGCAAGAAAATGGCCATCCAATCTGGAGCAAAGCGACGAGAACGTTGCCAATTGATATTTTAGAATCGAATCTCTATACAACCAATCATAAATATCACCAATAACTCGCTCTGCCCTGCAAAGCTCTAGCAACCCATAAAATTACATGCAAACCCCCAGCATCTACATTGGGGCAACTCCCATTCAACTGCGGGCCTTTTTCTTGCCCGCCGCAGAACCCACAACCCCAGCACTGCCGGGCTCCCCAATGTATCTCAACAGATCTTCAAGGGGCAGATGTCCTTTTGAGGGGCTCGAGGCCCCGTTTGGCGATTCAGTGGCGGGTGATGCAGCCGCCCCGCTTTTACTCCCCTTTGTTGACCGCTTTTTCACCTTGGCGGCGTCCTCCTTCTCCTTTTTGGCCCCAACTACGGCTCGTTCCGTCAATGTCTTCAAAAGAACTTCCGATTGCTTGGTTTGGTTGTGGTCGTCTCCGAGTCTGGACCGATAATAGTGATACGCAGACCGTTGCGCATTCATGGCTTTGCGGAAGTCACCGACCATGACGTAGCACCGAACCAAAGTCTCGTAGCTGCTAAGGGTAATGAGGTGGTTCTTGCCCAACAGGTTTTCGTTGATTTCGCATGCTCGCTGATGAAAAGTATTCGAAAGCGGTTGATCTTGGAGTTTTTGCAACATTGCCCCAATGTTCGACTGAAACAAGCGATTACTCAGCAAGTGACTCATTCGCGGATTTGACATACAACTCACATATGCCGAAGCAGTATCCGTGTGTTCCTCGCCGGCAACAAGCATCTCCCAACGAGTCATAGCGTGGCGCATGTACTTGAGTCCTAAGTGGGCGTTACCAGAAGCAAACTCAAAGTATGCAAGGTTCATCTGCGGAGAGAGCACTTCGCATTAACATTGCGCGTCGGGTTTCCCCTTAACTTCGAGCGAATACCTACATATTGTTGGAGAGTATCTGCATCGTCTAAACCATTGGTTCGCTCACCAATGATGACTGCCTTCCTTTGCAATGCCTTTGCATTTTCATAATCTTCGTCCTGATAAAGCGTCATCGCAAGCGCCGCATATGTGTTCCCAGTTTCCGGGTGGACGGGACCGTAAACTTGCTCATAAATAGTGGCCGCCTCCCTCATCAACTCAATCCCTGTTTGACGCTGATCTTGCGCCAAGCTGTAGCGGCCATGCTCGAATGCTTCCTCCGCGAAGGCTGCCTATAGATGTGGAGTGAGCCACGCGTTTTAAACAGTTTCCCAGCGTCGTAAAGCATACCTTTGGTTGAGCATGTTTCACGATGGGATAGAGATTGATGATGTCCTCCGGACGGAATATCGGGCTATCCGAGTCCCACGCATAGTCTCGCGCCTCAATCTGGATGCCAACCTTAAGGCAGATCGAGCGAAGAGTCTGTATCCGTCGGCGCAGGTAGAAGTCGTCCGGAAGTTCGTATCGGAAGCGCCTCCGAACTTCCTTCTGAACTGATGCATGCAGCGAACTGGGAGTCAATTCCGATGTGGCGGCGGCAGTCGATGACAGCTTTGTAATACAAACGATTAGAGACGACAAAGGATCAATCTTCAGTCTTCGAATCGCACACATACCTTTGTATGGATGGATGCGCTAACGTAAGGAACTTCCTTGTCGGAGCTTGCGAAAAAGCAAGACAGAAAATGGGCAATCGCGTCGCTGACGGCAAATCTGGGGGTATCCTTCAGAATATCACGAAGTACATGCTTTGCTCCACGCGCGGCCATCTCTTGCAGAGATATCGCCTGCAGTGGGTGAAGCCAATAAGGGAGGGTTGATGTGAAATGCAAATGCTTCGGATATTCTCACCTTAGCATAAGAACTTTGATGCTCAGAACCTTCTTGCTCCAGCGACTTCACAACTTTCCCGAGATACCTCATGTTGATTCCCCGACGATGGAACAACTTCGTTAAGGCTTCACCGTCCACTGGCACGTTGATTTTGTGGATCAACTCCTCAACCTGCGGACAATAGAGAATCAGCTTCAGCGGATGCGCTGGCCAGACAAATAAGGAATCTTCGTACCAAGCGTTGGATTGCTCTGCCGTTGAGGTAATCGGATGCTTGCCGTGCAATGCTTTCTTGCGCTTCAATCTCCTCTTCCGTTCCGCCCAACTTTGAAATGGTGAAAACGTCCGGGTTGATGGTGAGAGTGAACTTAGGGAGAGCTTCCTCTGGTGCAGTCTGCTCTTCTGACACTATGACGCCAAAATCGAAGATCGGTTATCCGTTTAAATCGTAAAGCACACTGGAGACCGGCAGCCTACATTCTGAAGGGTCTTTCGGTCGCTCTTCATTGCTTTGCTCCGCCTGTTGCTGAGTTTTATCTTCTACAGCTTCCGCTCCCTTCTCATTCCCCTTAGCAGCCTTCTCCTTTGCCAGCTGCAGAAATTGTCAGTGTCCATCGGGTTTGGTGTGAGTGATCGCATTTTACGACCAACCTTGTCTGCATGCTCCACGTAAAAGGCTCGCAATTTATGGTCATAGAAGAAGTCGACCAACTCCGGTCGCAGCAATGTGATTTGGTGCGGGTAAGGATTAGTCTCAGCCTCCTTTTCAACTTCCTCTCTGAACCAGATATCTGGAGGGGTAATACGATAGAGATCCAAAAGATATCGGCGACCATCTGTCCCCAGGATACCCTAGATCACAAGAGGTAAGAGCATGAGGACCCTTGCTGATTATCGTTTCTTCAAATACACATCTACCTTCGTGTCGACAGAAGTATGTAAGGTGTGCTCATTGCCGTTGTCGTCCAACACGACATGCTCCGCAAGATGCAAGGCATTAGCAAATTTGCCCGCGAGCTCATGGAAAGCCGAATCGGTCGAAATTTCTTTACCCGTCTCCACCGACCCATACTGCACTGTCGTGTCCTGAGCCGATGACTTCTTGAAGATCCCAGGAATTATGGTCTGTGCGACGATGCGCTTGCCCTTGTAGTCCACCACCGCTGTTCCGAGTGTGTGAAGTCCGTCGATGTCAAGGTTTGACGCCAGCTGGACCCCATCAACATCCTTTGAAACCGCAACATGTGCCCCCTCCAGCCCTCCAAGACGGTCATATTGATCCGCAGGCTGCGAATAAAAGATGTTGTTGTGGAGAAACATCTGCTGCGGCTCAGGGTCAAGCGGGTTCATGGCCATTACCGATCCATCCAGGACAGCCATCGCCCCGCGAGCAGCCGCCTCTACGAAGTCAGAGTGGGCCTTGAAAACGGCAGAATCTCTGGAAACGCGTTCTTGAGCGGTTGTGCGAGGGAGCTCTCGTGCTGTCTGCAGATTTTCGTTCCAATCCCCGCTCCCGAACCCATCTATGACGTCAGCGGATACCAAATGCAAATCCATGGTGCGGCCCGGATCACTCTGGTGTGGGCGACTGCGTACTGCCCATGGATAAACAGCGCATGCACTGCTAAGGTACTCATACGGATGACGACGGGCTACGGAATCCTGAATGTGGGAAAATCTTGCTTTGAAAGAGGGGCTGAGTAGGGATAGCGTTTCCGGAAGCGTGTGAGAGTGACAGGACTTTTGGGCGCGAGGAAGAGGATCGAAGTCCTTCCCAGTTGATCGGTTCACGTAGAAACCGGATGCAGAACAGGTGATGTGAACCGTATCTTTCTCCAGCGTGGTGACAGTAAGGTACATGAGATCTCCAGCAAGTCTGCGCGGAAAAGGCGGAGGATTCCAGACTGAAATCGAGAGGCTGTTCAGGCAACGCTCGTAGTGCTCGCCGTATCCCTTCGGAACCAGGTTGGCGACTGATCCAGGGTCAGAGCCATCGAAACGATAGTCTTTGAATGGGTGTGGTCCGTCTTGCTCAGTCTTTGCCTTCCCATTTGCGCGTTTTCCCCCCTTCTTTTTGTTTTTCCCATTAACATCTTCTTTCTCCGTCAGTTCGCTCGTGTAAATTTCTGTTGCAAGGAACTTTGTCAAATGACTTCTGCATTTCTGAGTCCACAAGGTGAAGATCGACTTTACCAGCATCTCCCCCAACGTATGACAGAAAAGTGGCCCCCTGATCCACACCATGGGTGGGGAGAGGGGACTGAAAGTTTGTCAGCAATTCTCGCAAGCGCGTAACATGAACGCGAACTTCACGGTCGGTGTAAAGATCTGAATTGGACATAGTGAGGAAACGCCGCTGGTGCGACGGGAACAGCGGACTAGTACCTTCCACCAGCGTCAGCTCGCTATCTGGCGTGAATCCTTCAATCTCTCCCAGTTCGAGGAGATCACTGACGCGTTTGCCATCAAATGCCAAGTAAAAACACGTGCGGAATTGCGCATCTGGCGAGTCATATATAACCTGACGGATGTCTTGGACAAGGGTGTGAACTTGCACCTGATTTTTCCATTGCCCGTCAGCCTCTGATATATGCATTCAACAGACATCCTATCCCAAAATCACTCACCACAAATGTGAGCTTTCCAGAACCACCTGGCAGCACCACATTCAACGGGAAGGTCTGATCCTCGACAACGTCTGCCACAGGTTTCATGGGCACTTTCAACACACCTTCTCATCTTAGATGCTAGCGACGGGTTTTTCCCAACCTTTTAATTCAGCCATGGCTTCCTCAGACAGGGCGCCGTTCGCCGATCCATCGGCGGTCGCGTCGGCCCTCCCGTTAACCTTGCCCTCAATGACCTCGCCAGTACTCCCAGGCGCGGTGCTTTCTTCGGTCGTCATCTCGTCTAAATCACAAAATGCAAGTACGGAACGAAAGTTCTCAATCGACGCAGGATACAGTTACCGTTGATCTTTAGCTACGATGTTTGGTCATTGCTCCACCTACCAGATGAAAGGATGCTTCAATGTCAAGATACACTTTCAGTCCAGCGGGATCATTCAAGTGCGCAAACTATGTAAATTGTACACGAGGAAAGTCTCCCATCCAACAGCAGGCAAGTAGAAAATCGATTCCTTCTGGGACTTGTTAAACAATAACAGAATCCCCAGAAACGATCTCCAGACCAAAAAAACTGAAGTTAAGGTGAGTTGGACTCCGAGATTGTCCGACTGGATCCAGCCGGTTTGGGTTTCATGATGAAATGAAAAAGTTGAACGCGTGAGGCAGAGGGAAAAAGGTGGAAAGTCGCCTAAGTCTCCTCAACAGTTTGCAACATGGGGAAGAAATCGCGATTCTCAGGAGACGGACGCCCGCAGAAACGGGTTGCGGAAGTCACTTTTGACGATAGTGCCAGGACGTGAGTATCGGACGTTGTCCTTGAAGACGTTGGTTCTTTTCCCTGAGTGCCGTGTCTCCTGTAATGAACATTCTTTTCCACCAGCGAGTTCCTCACTGGTTTCCACAAGCGCAAAGTTGAAAAGAAGAAGAAGGCAATAGAGCACCACAAAAATAAAGAAAAAGAGGAAAGGAAAGAGCTGCGCAGAGAAAGCGTACGTGCAACTGCCTCACAATCGCAGTCGTTTTTCGTTCCACGAGTAACCGTTCCGCCGTTACAGAAAGGAGATAAACGTTCCCTCGTGGCAAATGACATAGAACGCATCGAAGCAATTGAACGGGGTGAAATCCCCAAAGAGGCCGACGAAGGGTCAGAAGAAGAATCAGCCAAAATCCGCGTCGAAACGATCCCTTCCGACACCACGCGAACAACTGTTACGATCATGGAATTTGATCCGACCGGGGATACTGATCCTATGTCGAATCTACACAGCTCGGGTGGGGGAAAGAAACGGAAGCAAAAGGAGGTGGATGGGGGCAACAACAAGGTGTCTGAAGAAGCCAGCGAGCCACAAAAGAGCCATAAATCAACTGACGGTGGCAAAAATCGGAAGCAAGAGGCAGTGGCTGAAGGCGACGAAGACGTTGCCGAGGAAGCAGGCCAGGCAAAAGAGAGGGGAAAGAAATCTGGTGGCAAAAAAGGAAAGCAAGAGCAGGCGGACGAAGGCGATGAAAAAGTGGTTGAAGACGCGACTCAAGGAAAAGGGATGGAGAAGAAATCTGGTGGCAAGAAACGGAAGCAAGAGCAAATGGACGAGGGCGACGAAAAAGTGGCTGAAGAAGCAAAAGAGATCGGACAGCGATCCGACAGTAGCAAGAAACAAAAGCTAGAGAAGGTGGACAAGGGCGACGGAGAGGTGGCCCAGGAGGGTAACCAGGCTAAAAAGAACAAAAAGGAAAAGAACAGAAAAGAAAAGAACAAAAACGATAAGAACAAAGAAGGATCAAAATCCAGTGTGACGGAGCCTCCACAGCCCAAGAAACGAAGAAAGGTTTCTGCCGGTTACGTTGAAGCTAAGAGAAAAAGGGCGTTGAAACGGTGGGGAGGCGGGAAGAAAGACTCGGACGAGGGGAAACAAGGGTCTGGGAAGGGGAAGGCAAAAGCATGGCGTGGCGGTAGAGGCAAAACCGGCAAGAACAAATCTTAAAAAGATTGCACATGTAGCTCACAGTAATAATTCTGCTCTGCTCTGCAAATGGACTTTCCACCGTGGGGAGTTTGTTGATGACACGTCGCAAATGGACATGGCGACCGTTGAAAGTTTTATGACCGGATCCTGCATATTCTTCTTCCATTTTTCAAGTGATATTGTTTGTTCAGACACCATTTGCCTCAAAAACTGATTACAAAACATGCGGCTTCGCCCCTTTTCCAACGATGGTTGTATCAGCTTCCTCCCATATGCTGGGAAAATCCCCCAAAACAGTTCTTCCCATGCCAACCTGCGGTCTTATGCCTTCATCGCGTCCAAGTGCGCGGCGATTTCAAGTTTCACTTGCTTTGGTTCTGTAGATTCTGTCGAAGAGTTGACATCAAAATCACCGACCTTGACTTCAAATGTGCAACAATAACACTTACTTTTCTTTGATACCCGCTGACGTTTCTTCGGTCGTTTCGTCTCTCCATTGCTTGTCGTTTGCTCCGTGACTTGGGCTCCCGAAGCCCGCGTATCTGAGCCCACCATTCTGGAGTACGTCTCCGCAGCCAAGGCGCTGGATGCCAGCATCTCGGGAGGATGCTCCATGGGATTCCGTGTATTGCCCTCCTCTTCTTCCCTGCCTCGCTTCAGACTGCTTGCGTAACTGACCGGCGGATATGTTGTCATGGGGTTCACTCCGTCCATAGAGTAGCCTTTCCCAGCTGCCTGCCAGTCGATGGCCCATGCACCCCCTCCGATGGCAGCTGGTATAGTGGCGTAGTAAGCACCATAGCCAGGGTAGGCGCTGACTGGTATCCCGTGACTGGCCATCAGATGGGCAAGGTTCATATAATCATATGGCGCTGATATATCTGGATTTGACATCCACTTTGTTTCCTGTCGTTCAGGAGATGGCGGTGCCTCTGAATCACGTCCAGGTTGAGGAGCTGAGCTTGGGAGACTGTCGCCGTCATCGCTATCCGTTTCCGCAGGATGAAGGTCGGGCTGGGGTAAACTTTCGGTAGAGTTGGGAACGACATAAACACTGCCGTTGATACGCCTTAGCCCATAACCTGGCGTAGGATGTAATGTTGACGACTCAGACGAAGTTGAGGATGTTTTGAGATCTCCCGCGGTTATCTCATGGTCCAATACTACACTGCAGAGTTTTGCCAAAATCTGTAGTTTATTCCAAGCCGGGTATGTACCGTCCAGTGGAATATGAATTGGTTCTGATATGGGTTGATCGGATGACCTTGTAGACTGGGCGGTGTTGGGGCACGAATATGGCTTCTGGGCACACTCTGGATGGCGGGATGTTGGTGAACCGACGTCCCCACCGTGCGACGATTGAGGAGACTCCGGCAGGGAACTGCGCCTGCCGCAAACGAGCTCTTCGGGTTCTGGGGATCCAATGGTCGACCCCTTTAGGGATTCTCTTTTGATTCCCGGCTGATGTTCTGTTAAAAAATATAGCACGAGAAATTAGAACCCCATTTCTGTTGGTGACGTTCCCAGGAACCTATTTGGACTCCCACCTCTTTTGCGTTCTCTTCTGTATGAATCTGTACACGTATCCTGCATGTTGTACTTTACACACCGAGGACATGGTCGCTCCATATCGCATTTTTTGCAAGCCTTTTGGCAGTTGACTAAATGAACGAAATGCAGGCGGAGCTTAATAATTTGCCTTTTCGAATTCATCCTACTCCCGAGCACCGCCTTCCCCTGACCCACTATCCTTCGTAATTCCATCCCTGAAAGCCCAATCCCAAGGTCACGATCGGACTCACCACAAGCATTTTTCACCTGTTTCCTTTTCTTCGGCATCTGTCGCGACAATCGATCATCATCAGCGGGAAAGGATAAGACAAGACACTGGGAAGACAAGGTATCCCTACGCATACCGTGATGGTACCAATGGGAAATTCATCTGGACTCTGTTCCTGTTCGCACTCTTGTTGGTATCGGGGAGAAGAAGGCGGGGAGGACCCCACTGCCTGGTATTCTTGACGAGGGGGGGTCTTTGGGGAAGGAGTCGTCGGGGGAGGTATTGTGGACTCGATGGTGGCAAGCTCCGTTCGGGAAGGTGACGTCGCTGGAGTCAGCATAGTCTTTCTGGAGATCTATTCATTGAAGTAGAAAGAAGACGTTCAGAGTCTGAGGTTTTATGTTGCCCATTGCCGCCACTCTCGTATCTGTTAGACGGCCGTCAATATATTGCCTTCCACCGTCAAGACTGGTTTTCCCGGGGGTCACGCTCGTTTCACCACTGGTTGCTGTCGTACCAATATGTGTCTTGCGAGGCAGATACGGCGTGGTATTGACGAGTCCTTTGGCCGCAACAAATTGTCCGAACCCTACTGTCGGTTGGGATGACCTTCCGAGCCCGGGCAAGTCCAGACACCCCAGTCCCTCGTCCCCGCGGATGACTCACCAGCAAGTAATGGAAACACAGGAAGAAACTGGTGATAAAACGGACAACGGAGGACAGATTGAACCTCAGTGGTGGTGATTGTTTTTGGCAGGCTTCCCACCCCCCCCGACATGCCAGGTCGGCCTTTGTTTGTACGATCGTTCGGACATTCTCAGCCACATCCGGTTGTGGGCTCTTTGGCGCGTTTGGTCGCAAGGTGACGGCGTTAACCGAATTGTGGCCAATTAAACAGAGGCATCTTTTCAAGGAAACAAAGCAGGCTACTAATAATGTAAGGTAAACTCTCCTGATGCATTTAAATATGGGTCTCAGGGCTTGTCCTCTACAGTACATAGACTGTCACCGAATACCGGGTGGGGTGCGCAGCTTCAAGCATGTGGCGAGCGGCTTGTTGATCGGTCGACCAATGAGTGATCGCGATTCGACCAAAGCCCGTAGTCAAGCCCTCTCGCGCCGTTGCTCAGGTTGCTTTGACAATATCATTTGCTGCTGCATCTCTGGGAGAAAGTAATGAACTGTCCTCAAATATGGACTTGCTAGAGTCCATTATCTGCAGGGGAGCTCCCCGCCGTCGCCGCTCGGCCTTTCCCCCCACGGTTGACCCACCCTCGTTTCTCCGCTCTGTTTGCGCGTCCGAAGGAACCTCCATTCGCACGGTTTACTTCCTTCAGGCTGAAGCGGCACGGGATACCATCTCGTCCCTCGAGCATTACCTCATACCCCCAGAAGCAGTTGTAATCGTGTATATTCGGGAAAGGCTCGGGGCGGATAGGCTCCTCGAAGGTTGTGATGTGGGGTACGACGAAGAGATCGCGGAGAGAGCGACCCAAACACCTTTCCAAAGATTGCACTTGGTCATCGTGCCTGACGATGACAAAATGGACGAGGAGGACAGAGATCCTCTATACGAGGTGAGGTTACCGTGGGTTCTGCGGGTTTATTATTGCGCGTCAAACGACTAACGGGATTCACAACAGACTCTCTTCGACCATATACGCAACCTTGACCGGACGATGCACGAAAACACTCGCTTTTTCGTTGGATTCTGCAAGAATTACCGCATTGAAGACTTCTTCAACGGTCTGAGGAGCGATCGCAACTTTCGAGCGGTTACATCGAAAACACCACTGCCAAATCCCCTGCTCAACCTGGCTGCGCATGTCACCGACCTCCTCAATGAAACCGAACGCTCAATGTTGGCAACCGATTTTGCTCTGGCAATCGAGTATCTGATAGAGCATTCGTTTGATGACGATGAACTTTACGTGGATACATTTTACAAGGACGTCGGAATACCAAATGGATCCGGTCACCTGGAACATCTAATAAACCTGTTTGTGACCGCGCGAATATTGAGGTTAATGAATGCAAAGAGACCCAAGAAGCGCTGCGATAGACTGTATGTGCTCGACAAATTTGAATTGGCTCAAGTGCATGAAAGCCTTCGCAACCGAAAGGGGGCCGTTGCGGAGAACGGGACGTGCAATGACGAGGCGGCTGACGGCGCTCATGAAGGAGTAAACGTTGGAAGATTACGGAATGCGCCACGAGATCGGGGAAGTTCGATAGAATCCGACGACGAACAAGAAATTGAGGAAGGGGAAAGTTCCTCGGAGCAAAGGAGGGTTGGCTATGATTCGGACGGTGGCCGTCGCACGCCGGAATCATCTCACATTGATGATGAGAAAAGGGTTCAGCGTGGCAAGTTGAGGATACGTGGTGTGCCCTCCCGCAAGAGAGTGCGCTACAATTCGGAAAGTGACGAGGAGATGCAAGAGGACCCAGTTGCTAAAGGAAGAGTCGTTCGTGAAAAGAGCGAAGACGCCGATGTGAACGGAACTGGGATACGAGGTGATGAAATACCGGATGGTGATAGGGAACAGGAAGAAGGATGCCGTTTGCCTGACGAGCACGACGACATGATGCCCATCACTTCTCCGCCGGGCAGAGGATCGATTGAAGCGTCGCAAGGTACCACTATACTTCAAAAAAGGAAAAGGACAACTCAAGAAGAGATGATGAGAGACGATGACATTCGCTTCCTAGAAGATGAGGAGAGACAGCATTTTCAGAATGACACCATTGAAGATGTTGATAATCATCAAAATGCGCCCGCATCTGACATGAGAACGACACGGGGTGGAGACGCTGAAGTACAAAACTTGGAGGACGCACAGAGCGATGCCGGGCTGGAGGAGGGGGAAGTGGAGGAAGTGGGGAAAGTGGCCACCAATGAAGTGGCACTCGCGGACTCGTTGCTGGGAATGAGGGAGGGTGAAATGAAAGTCTCGGACATGATACGTGAACTCTTCGACTCTGATGGTGAAGACATGGATGCGGCGAAACAGGATCCGGCGCCGCGTTCCATGGATGCAGCGAATGAGAATCCATTGGGTGCGGATGACCCAACACTCAGATATACCACCAAGCTCCACAATTTCATTGCAAAGTGCCTCCCAGATATTCAACCTGTGTATCGGCACGCCACGGTCCCTGGACCCCGTGAAAAAGAACAGCAGTACCGATGTCGCCTCACCGTTGGTGAGCACACATTTGAGCCAAATGCTCTATCTTCCACCAAACAAGGCGCCGCGGAAGACGCTGCGCGCCTGGCCTATAAGTTCTTTGATGTGTATTTGGAAGAGGCAAGGCGAAAAAATATTAGCCTGGCGGCCGCATTTGGAACGACGTCTGGGGATGAAGCTGAAGCAGAAGCAATGGCAGCGATTCCTCGGGCATCTGTTCTTCGAATTGACGGGGTCCGTCAGAACCCCAAGCATCACATATCAGTGATGAACCAAGCGCTCTTCGGAGAGGATGTCATGGTGGACTATAAAGAGGAAGCCGACGGATGGGGGGCAAGGTTCACAGTTCGCGGTACTGAATACTGGTCTCGCAAAAGACATAGCAAAAAGCAGGACGCCAAAGAAGATGCCGCAGAGGTGAGCGGTACTTTCGTTGACAACCCATTGTCAAGTCTGGTTACTCATGAAATATCTGACTCATGACTTTCGGCACAGGTTGTGTGTTCTCAATTGCAGTTGCAGTTGAAAGCTAAAGTCAAAAATCCGAAGCAGGATGCGAAAAATGTGTTCGAACTATTGCACAGATATTGTCAAAAGCACGACAAAAAAGTCAGATATACCTACAAGTCGGCGCTTGACGGTCCGCACACAGCGACTGTGCACATCGAGGATTCGTGGGGCGAAAACGAGCTACTTTTCGTGGGAGAGACATGTCGGCAAAAGAGAGAAGCAAAATTGAGCGCTGCCACAGCTGCTTGGACACAAATCAACGGACGTGAGGCAGGCTCAGGCCAGTCTTCACCAGCCGGTCCTGTGAATAACCCCATCGCAACCGATATCCAACCCGGGGCCGCGAATGAAGCTCCGCCAGCAGTTTCGGATAAGTCTGTATCGCCGGCACAATCTGCTGCGGTTGCTGGATCTGTCTCACAGAGCACCTCGCCCAAAGTGCCCACGCTTCCTGGGAACCCTCCAATGACGGCTTTACCAGTTCCCAACATGATGATGGCGGGCCATGCGATAAACCAGATGGGGCCTATGGGACCAATGAGCGGACTTCCGGCGATGGTTGGAATGGGCGGAATGGGCGGAATGGGCGGAATGGGCGGAATGGGCGGAATGGGCGGAATGGGCGGAATGGGCGGAATGAACGGAATGAACGGCATGATCGGGATGAACGGCATGAACGCAATGAACGGCATGAACGCGATGAACAGAATGCCAATGATGAGCCAAATGATGGGGATGATGCCAATGATGGTGCAGCCGGGAATAATGGGCGGAAGAGCACCGTTCCAAAACCAAAATATGATGGTGGGGATGATGAGTCCAAACTTCGCGCCCGACGGTGGTGGCGGTGGTCGTGGCAGTGTGCATCGCTGGGTGAGTGGAGGTGGTAGTCCGCGTCGAGGTAGAGGTAGAAGTGGAGGATGATGTCGCCTCCTGCGGAGCGAGGCTTGAACAACTCTTAAGAGTCGAATACCCTTTGAACATACGCGATCCCATTATTTTGCATCATGTAATGATATTTGAACAATATTTGAAGTTTAATGTAATTGATAGTCAAACGGCTTTGGGATTGTTCTCGAAACATGTTCTGCAGGTCACTTGGGGCGCGGAAAGCATCACGACGGAACCCCGCAAATTGACAAGGTCTCCTGCATCAGGCACCACATATGCCCCGCTTGCAACCACTTGTGGATCTACCCGCATGAGGTTCGCGTTGCTCAGATGTAATGCAGAATGGGCCCATACGGATTGATGAAGGGATTTGCCATGGAGACATATCAAATGCAGTGTATCGGATGAAACATCGGGCGTTGCGCAGTCCGTGGAGAGAGGCAGTTTCTGAAAAATGGTTTGCGATCGAGATAATGTGTTGCCTGTTTTGATGGCAAACCCTGAGGAGAAATGTGAATCATGTCCGGTACTGAACGACATGGCCCCTGTTGCGCATCCACAATTGGAGACTCCTTTGTCGACACTCACCATGCACTAAACACCAATGCGCTTTGTGGCCTGAGCGGAGACATGGCTCGTTATTTCCCTAACCATATTCGACAGACAGGAATTACGGTTAATTTAACACTGCTGATTTTCGTCATTTGTTCTCCAAAGCGAAACTCAAAATAAAAGCGGAGGACAGGAGTCCACCAACACGTACATCTCTGTCATAGGCGATAGCCACCAACCCCCCCTGTATCAAATGCGCAACCAACTTCTCCGGCCCGTCCCACATCTCCACCCTCGCGTCCATCCCAAACGCTGCCATCGCCAGCTCGGCAAGCTGCGAGGATGAAAACATTTCTCCCTGTGCAGTATACTTTTTGGATTGGGCCAGCGATAGGAGATCGGTGAGGGTGAATTCGGTTGCAAGAGGGATACGGTTTGAAGGGCTAGAGCTGAAGGGAAGTGCAAAGTGTTTTGCGGCTACGGACAGTGCCAGGAGACCGCAGCTTCATAATTCCAACCCTCCATAAGATTTCGGAAATTGAGTCAGAGAACATCCTCGCTGACAGTGAGGCTACTTACGTCGGTCCAACTTGTAACTGCGATTTTATTGAATTATGGTATACTCGCCAATGACATGCCTCATTGGGAGCTCTGTAATGGAATCAGGGATCTTTAACGTGGTGGGTGCGGTGTTTAATCGGAAACAGTCCGGCTCTGTGCGCACCCTCCCAACTGGCTAATTTTGAACGCAATAACGGTTTCTGGACTGTTGTCGGTGGGCGTCCGTTGCACCCGTCGTGTCGCTTCCAGTACGTGTGTGGAGACAAAAGGCGGTGGTTGCGGCGGAGGGGGAGGGGGAATCAGAGACATCATGCAATGCGCAACGATAGAGAGCAAATTTCTGTGGCCCAAGCGGCCCAAGCGCGTTTAATTCATTTCGAAAAGCTCAAGCAGCTGCTGAGCAAGAACTTCCTGAAATTTTTTTGGCAACTTACGCTTGTACCGTACGCGTACTGACGCTTGCCTGCATTTTGACAACATGGAAGAGCAGTTGAACGAGGTGAGAACAGCGCTATCTGTGCCTGCTTGCGCCTTGATTATACCTGGGCTTAAAGTCACGGTTTCTCCATTAGCTATTCTCATTTCTGAAAGACCAACGCGTCGACGTAAGTTCCGCAACCTGAGAAGAACTCGTCCCTACGAGGGGGCTCACCGAACTTCCACAGGTTCGAAACCTTGCTGTGAAAAATGTATCGGGATTAACGGCATCCCCGGAATTCTTGCCCTATTTCAAACGGAATGGATGTGCTGTTGTCAAGGATCTTATGGAGTGTCGGAAAGGTGACCCTGTAAGTTTCAGCCAGTCGCTGTCTAGGCTCGGAATACCAGTTTTTTCTCAAATTATGAGCGTATCTGCTTTCAGCTGACAGCCCACGACGCGTTGGCAGCCCTTGTCAACCTCTCTTCGGATCCCGTCATCCAATCCGCCATGGATGACGAGGACTTCATCTACGACTTGATTGTCATGATTGTGGTACGATGCGTCTCAAAAACGTTGCACATCTTATCGCCTTTCATGTGACACTAGTTAACAGTATTGCCACGGCTAACAGCTCCCCCGAAATGTCCTCTCGGATTTATGCTGCATGCTTCTTAACAATCTGTCTGAATGCGGCCCCATCCTGCGCCGTCTCATCCCCCACGACACTCCGGCCCTCGCCAGCCCCACCTCTGACTCTACACCATTATCCGACAGTAACCTGTCTCATCCAACTCCTTCCACCATCCCGCCCGCAAATCCCTCTAACCCACCAATCACAACCACCCCATCCAAAGTCCGCACACACCAACTCGACAACCTCCTTGAGGTATTCTGCCGCGGTGTCGACAAGAAGTACAACCCGGAAGCATCCTACCATTTCCTCGCAGGAGTATTTGCAAACGCGGCAACCACACGACAGGGCGCGCGGTTCATGCTGGAAACGTCTCAAGTCGACGGTGTGGTACGGCTGGCCAAAGTCGCGGTCTTTCTTGAACACCCTGATCGGATTCGGAGGGCGGGGGCGATTGCGACGGTGAAAAACACCGCCTTTGATGTGGAGGGGCATAAGATTCTTTTGGAAGACCCGGAATTGAATCTGCTGCCGTATTTGTTGCTGCCTTTGTCTGGGCCGGAGGATTATGAAGATGAAGTGAGTGTGCGGTATCAGCCCTGCGTGTGGCGGCCACGATTCTGACCCTGTTTGGAAAACAGGAAATGGAAGGGATGCCGGACGAACTGCAACTACTAGAGGACGACAAAAGACGCGAACCGGATCCTAAACTCCGAACGGCCCTCCTGGAAACTCTTCTTTTACTCACAACAACTCGTTCTGGGCGCGATATTCTGAGGGCTAAGAAGGTGTATCCCGTCATCCGGAAGCTGCATTTGCAGGAGCAGGATGAAAACGTAAACGACGCGATCGAGCGGCTGGTGAATATGCTGATGCGGGACGAGCAATCGTTGATGGGGAACACACCGCCTACTGGAGGGAGAGGGAAGGACCTAGCAATAGTGGAAGTGGAGGATTCGGATTCGGATCCGGATGATGGTGCAGATTTGCATATCGAAGAGCTTCTGTAACTCAAACTTCACGCATGTGGACCAAGAATCACCCTCAGCTTGATTACCACCAGAAAAATCGTATATAAATAACAAGGAATACTATCAACAGTACGATGACTGGTGGACCGTATTTTTGGTATAGAGCTTGGAGATTGAGTTTTTTCGCGTCTTTCAAATACTTCTTTGTGTCGGCTGATAGGGATTGTGAAATAGTCGACATTCCTGTGTTGCGACGTTTTTTGTCAGTCTCGCGGCCTGTCGTCCGTCCAACTGTGCCATCCAACTTACGGTCGAGACTCTCGCCCCGCCCTAAGATATCCTGAATGTTCTTGTTCATGATTCTTGTTACGTCCTGGAGGTCATCATTCAACTTGTGCAAGTTCCGTTGCGTTCGCGTATCCTTGTACTGCTTCTTTGTCTTCTGAATGAAGTTGTCTGTCGCGGAAAAGGTCAACAGTAAGCCCATACGCGTCAATATAAACATCGGGGTCCTGCACCACCCTACTCCAATGGAATCCTTTCCGACTGCATACCAAATTTAACAAAGGCGTACGGTCGCGCCACGGTTCCAACTTCCGTGCCATATTTTTCCTGGAACTCCTTCTGGAGTTCCTCAAGATACGCAAATGCCAGTTTTTTGGGATAAGACCGGTCACAAAGGCACAAGTAACACACGCCAAATTCTATGAGGTAGCTTAAAGAAACGGCAGATGAGTTGAAGTGCTGCCGGTCGCGAGGTCGTCTCGCCACAGCAAACCAAGGTAACTTACTTGAAAACGTATGGACCGGTTTCAATGGAACATCTCTGGTCAGATTCATTTCCGAGGCGCTTGAACAGTTGTTTTGCTTGGTTCTTGTACTCTGTGAGATCTTCAGACTGCCAGCGCGGCAACAGGCGGTGTCAGCAAGGTAGACATGCGTTTCTCTCCGACACGTCGGGTTACAGTCGTTTGGGACTTCCCAAAAGGCCGGGGTTGATGAGGGAAGTGAGCCAGAATACACACCTCCTCGTCGTCCATTGACGCTGCCAGAGGCAACCCATCCACCACCCGCGCGATAATAGTAGACCTGACCATTTGTGTCAATACGCCGTTTCACGAGCCTGAGCCTGGTGGGTTTATTTAGTTAAAGGCGGTTGCTGAAAACGGGGTCTGGAGTAGTTTGAGCGTGTGTGGGACCGTGCGGCTGCTGTTGGATGGAACGTGTGATGGAAATGGAGGAGCTGGAGGAGGCTGACGACTTGCACCCGTTGCACGGCTCCTCATCGGCTCATGCTCAGCCATTTGGATTCGGACACGCAACTTAGAATGCCTTTAAGGAGGGGATGAAGAAAATGCCTAGTACCACGACTTTGAGGGTACCCGCTATTTCCAAGGACTCGACCTTCAACCCAAACGCCGCCACCAGAAAGACCGCACAGAAAGTTTCCGTCGTTCCTAAAGTGAGTTCAAAGCGATCTTCCGACGTGCTGTGTTGGTGAACCGCATCTAGACGGCACTTATAGACTTGGGCACCTTCAGAAACAAAAGTCGATACCATACCCTCGTCCGCGTCCGGATTCTGAGCCCTCATCGGTTGCCATATTGAACAGTCACTTGTTTGCCCTGTATCCAAAGTGGTGGGGGCACCGCGAACATGTACCATCGCGATCCCCGACGGCTGCAAAACCCGACGATTTGTCGGATGATGAGTTTGAGGACTTTGAAAACTGTATGTATTCTGAGGCGGCGGCAGCACTTTTTCCCCTGCCGCACCTCTCCTTATGTCCGGATGCGATTTGACAGATCCACAACGCATGATTGACGAGATGACACAAACCAGCGGGGAGGCCGTAGTCCGAGCATCAGAGTCGGAGGTGCTGGCCAGCACAAGCACGGACCAGCGACAAGATGATGCTTCTGTCAGTGAAAGCTCCTCGAAAGGTGGGTGCCGTGTTCTTTGCGTTTTTGCTAAAGGAATCCCGCCAACCAGCGTGCTTTGATGCAGGCTTTGCATCTTCGGAGTCTCGAAATCCCAAGCAACCCCCTACAGCTTTTAACATTTCTCCGCCGCGTGCTCCCCACCGTGCCCAGCCGAGCATTGTGGAGATTGCAGAGGACTTCTTGCGAAGCGATATTTTAGCATGCCTTGATCTTCGCGTATTAGAAGACGAAGAGGATGACGATGAGAACGGTGATGACCAAAGCGAAGCGGAGTAGGAGGTTTGGCGACAGGCGGGGAAGGTGGTGGTAGAGGCAGGGAAGAAGATCGTAGCCAGTAGGCCGACGAATAGGAAAATCAAATACCCGGTGCAATACGACCATCATTCTCAAAAGTCTTGAATTTTACATGCAACACAATGCACGTCATGGACAAAATCTGATTTATCCTATGAGATTGTGTTAATTGACAGAGGGCGATGAAATCTACCACTTGCTGACTCGAGATTGGACGAATGCTGTTCCCATTACTTAAAAGACCTTTTGTACAATACGACGGACTACACACCCTACACCTCTAATCGTAGGCAATACCGATAGGGTGTTCCTCGGTGAAGTCCTCGCGATTGTGGTAACGCGGGTTCTATTGCAACGGCGATTCAATTAGAAGAAGTCCCTCCAATGTCACCCATCCGCAGCCAATGAAATCCTTACCGTGAAGAAGTGTTTGGTCCCTCGCCACCATTGGGCCGGGATGCGGACACCATGTTCCGGGGGGATGAACAGGAAATTGGGAGCGATATAGCGGTCCGTAAAGTACACTGGGGTAGCCTCGTCTTCATGGCGGCGACCATCCCTCCCGATCCCTTGGACGGGAGCTTTCAGATCCAGCGCACTCCACCCGGGAACGTTCTTCATAACTTCTGCCTCCCTTTTCTTGGCGGCCTCCAAACGGCGAACATGGTCTCTGTCAGTTTCTGCCTGTAAGAGAGGGATAAGGTGAATGCGGTTCCACACTTTCTCCCGCCGCAATTCTCTGACAGAAGGTATCCGCACATTAGTTCCGCGCGCGAAAACAAATGGTAACGGACCATCACTTTACACATACCTTCTCTCAGCTTGTTGAATGGCAAGCCAGTACCAGCCATAACCCATTATCCCAAAGGAAGCAAGGAAGAGTACAACGCCGGAGGGGCCGCGGCGTGGAAGGTATCGCTGATATCTGATGGTTTGAGGAAAGCCACCCGGAGGTGGCATATCTGTTACCCAGGGAAAAGACCATTTGAGTTGGCACCGAGCACATCGAGTTGCTGGTCTCGTTACATACCCTGGACGGACGGTCGCGCGGCGGACGACATGGTTCTGTGGGTTGTTGCCTCAACGCTTCTGGCAGTTGAGATGGGTGGTTTGGTTGAGGTTTCCCTTGTCACCAGGGGCAACGTGGCTTTTGACCCAGCCCAGCTCTGCAGCACCTGCTGCAGCACGCAGCATTGACACATTCTGGCCACATTCCTCTCATTTTTGGCGATCTTGTTTGCTCAGACCACAATGGCAGAATGTCGACTGCTACAAGAGGGCTTATCGCCCAAACTGCAGCACATGGAGATACCTATAAGTGGCGGGGACGAAGTTATAGACCTAAATCCGGACGAAATTCAGGAGGCCGAGAAGCAGTTGCTGGACATCTTGGCAGCAGACCAGAATAAGCTGACGAATTTCCTTGAGATTGCTGTACGTCTATTCTGAATATGCATTGCGTCTGTGCCTGTCTCTTACCCGACTTGGGCAGTATGAGCTCATGAAGCGAGGAAAGCCGATGGCCTTCGAGCGATTCCTCCGGGTGGGTTTGGACACGTCCCAACGTAGGTATCCATTACGAGAGTCGCCCTCGATTTCGGCGATATGGGGAGGGGCGATGTGATAATTGAGACGGAGGGGAAGCAAGTGTGTACGTGGCTATGTGGGCGATGACATGAAATAGCATGCGGTTGTGGACATACTCTTGAACTGCGGATGGGTTACAAAAATTGTTAATGTGCAAAGAAAACTTTCAACCATATCCCCATCCTAACCGCAAAATGTCCCACGATTTGCGATCCAGTTCCATACGCTCAAGTTCAAAGGCGCAGCCGCCTCCTGCTACTCACGACGCTAGCATCATATTACATTGAGCTTGCCAAAACGCTTTCGGAAGACCGAACGCACGTGTATCCAGATGATGTAGCCAATGAATATGGGCCGCGATCAAAAGAAAGGTTGCTTTCAGATGCTACTCAGCTGTTGAATAGAGCCGATCAAGTGGATATGTGGGAGGCGCATACCTGGGTCGGCAAAGGTACAGAATAAACCTTCACGGAAGCGGAATACCACAGGAGGTACCTTCCAGAAGATGTTGTTAAAGCAGATTTTACCAGGCAATATTCAGTTGGCGAGGAAAGCATACCAGCAGGCCCAGTATTCATTTGAAGCTGCTTTGAGCAAAATTGAAAGCGTTCCCGGACTTTTGGGCTTGGTAAGACTACGGCCCTGCGTCTCCTTTGACATTGTTTGCCACCATGACAGTTTGAATTCGTAGGCTGCTTCCGCTTTCAAAATGGGCAAGATTGCCCAAGCCTTGAAGTCGTATCAGAAAGTGCTAAGATTGCGGCCCTATGCTAAGCCGGATGTGCGAATAGCAATCGGTATATGTTTTCACCGTCTGGGAATGCATGAATATGCCAGACGAGCTTTCGAAAGAGCAGCGGAGTTGGTCAGCATGGCGTGGATGCATTCCTTTCGACTTTCCACATCTTCCTTAGTTTCCCCTTGTTTGCAGGACAACACGAATGTTGATGCCCTTGCACTTCTGTCTATATTGGAATGGAACGATCTTAAACTGCATGGCGTCGCCCAGGATATGGAAACAGCACTAGTTCCCATATTGAAGAGGGTGGTTGAAGCGCAAAAGAAGGATACCAAGAATCCCATCCTATCGAATTTATTGGCCCATTCGTTCCTTCGGAAAAATGAGGATCAAAAAGTAATCCGTGCACGTACATGGAATGCCGAACTCTCTGGTCATACTCACACCCGTCTGGTCGCAGGCGTTGAAATTGGCAGAACGCAGTCTGAAATTTGCTACTGTGGATGCCGTCCGTGCAGAGGCACTTCTATCCAAAGGAAGAGCTCTTCAGGCACAAGTAAGTTCCCCTTGTATCCGGGATAGCCGGCATGTGGGAGTTGAACAACGCTCGCTGTTAGCGCAAGTATTCCGAGGCGTACAACTGTTTCCGCGAGGCCGCAAAATTATCGCCAGAATCGCTTCCAATTCAGTACGCCTTGGGGCAACTGCACTACTACAAAGGTGGAACTAGCCTTTTTATGACGGCCCGGTTCTCGCTAAAGTTGACACTTCCCTGGCAGGCGAAGTGGATGAAGCCATACAATGCTTCGAAAAGATCCTTGCGAAAGAACCGAATAACATCGAGACTATCACGGTAATGAAACGCAAAAAAAAAATCACTAGCTATAGGGTCTTTGGTTAATGCTTGTCCCTTGCTTCCCGATTCCAGAAACTCGCGTTCATATATTCACGGTTGGCAGAGAAGCGACCGAAAGCGAAGGAGCTTTATGAAAAATTGAAAAAATTGCTAAAAGCCGCTCGGGAGGAGAGCGACGCCGCCAATGGGAAACCCCCCGATGGAAAAGCGAAAATAATGAAGGACGAGGAGTACATTGACGATCCGGACATTCTTATTGCTATGGGAAGCCTCGCAGAAGAAACTGATAGCAAAACGCCCCTTCAAGGTTGGTTTGGGTCCTTAGGCCTGCGATATCACTCTGGCTGCTGCTAATAGCTTTCGTGGTATTTGCAGTTTTTCGGCTTGCGGCTCAAAAAATGGAGCAGAGCGGTCGTCCGGTACCAGCAGAGCTTTACAACAATATTGCGGCGCTTTACCACATGCAAATCAATATGGCCGGCCTGGATGTTGAGCGTAGCGCCAAAGCCCTTGCCAATTCATCACTCACTTCCTCCAAGGCTTCTTCAGTTGGGAGCAAAACTAATGGAACGTCTTCGAAAGAGGCTAGCATATCCGGTGCGCGTGAAAAAGAACCGAGCACGGCGGAGGAGCTAACTGATGCGGCGTTGAAATACTACAATCTCGCATTGAATGCTCGAGAGGAACAATCCGCCTCTTCCCGCGATGCGCAATCGAATAGCGATGATGCGCTTTACACCACTCTCACTTACAACAAGGCGCGATTGTGCGAAATCAAGGGAGACTTGGCTCAAGCGGAGGAGCTTCATCGCAGAGTGCTGAGCAGACACCCCGCTTATGTAGAAAGTGCGTTACTCGAACATATGGTTTCCACTGGTAGCCACTGATTTCCGGTTTGCAGGCCGTATCCGCCTAGCTTCGATCATGCTCGCAAAGGCGCAACGAAAGGAGGCCATCAAAGTGTTGACTGAAATTGGGGACGCGGATCCGCAGAATGTCGAGTCCCGCTTAATGCTCGGCAATTTACTGTTCGAGGGCAGGGACCTGCAAAATGCCAGAAAGACTTTCGAGCATGTCCTTCGAAATATTGACAGCCATAATTCATATGCATTATGCACTTTGGGAAATATTTGGCTGGCTTTGGCCAGAAGAGCACCGAAAGAGCCCGCCAAAACGGTATTTTGTTTATCGTGTTCAGACATGGCTTGTGTGTTATTGATCCTGCTCGCAATTAATGATAGGTGATGGAGCACCGCAGAAGAGCTTGGGAATTTTTCGATAAATCGTTGAGGCTGAACAACCTCAACATTTACGCCGCTCTCGGAATGGGTATCCTCATGGCCGACAGCGGTAATTGGAGTCAGGCATCAAGCATATTCAATTCGGTATGTCCTCAACTTGGTCGATTTGCCTGGGCATACCCTGACATCATGTCATTTAGGTATTTGAGAGTGCGGGATATGTTCCAAACGCGGCCATAAATTTGGCCCACGCCTTTGTGGAGCAACAGCAACCCAAAAATGCCATTGCCTTGGTAAGCCAACTGTCCGGTTGTCCGGTTTGGAGAGCTCACTCATAAGTGTCAACATTAGTATGAACGAGTTTTGAAGAGAGGATATGACGACCGCGACGGGGTTGTTTTACTTTCGCTTGCGCGAGCCTATTACATTGTTGCTAAAACAGAAAAGAATGTTGATGCCATGAAATCGGCGTTGCAGTATGTGCAAAAGGTAACCTACAACTCAACAACACCCCCGTGCATTTGCTGAATTGTCGTGTAAACAGGCAGCAAGGGTTAGGCCTGGAGACCTCTCAGTCTTCTATAACGTGGCGTTAGTGAAGCAGCAGTATGCTCAAATTCAAAATGACCTACCAATGGAGAGGAGATTATTAACAGAGCTGAAGAAAGCAATGATTGGCTTAGAGGCATCCGAAAGGTGAGATCCCGCGACTGCTCCAGGTCAGCTGCATATTTCTGAGCCAAAAATTGGGCTATCAGACTGTTTTCCGGCCTTGAGTCAATGGAAGGCGCACTCGGCTACGATAAAACGCATGCTAGGGAGCGTGCGAAATATTGCAAAGATGTCAAAAGAATATCAGAGAAGAAGATTCATGAAACTGAAATTCTCGAGATGCAGCGAGAGAAGAAAATTGCCGAAATGGAAGAGAGGAAAAGACTCAAAGAAGAGGAAACGGAGCGCCAAGCGGTTTGTGTGTCATGTGATTTGCTGTGTGCCGTCGGACCAATCTGATACTGGCTTTGCTAATGTAGCGACTGCTCCGAGAAGAGGAAGAACGTCGGGAAGCAGAGATCGCTCGAAGGCAGGAGGAAATGCGGGCAAGAATAACAGAAGAGACCGAGCGTTTCCGCGCAAAGGAGGAGGAAGAGCGATTGAAGAAGGAAAAACGGAAAGAGAAGCACAAGCGAACCAACGACGATTTTATAGAGAACGGCGACGATGACGACAAGCAAAGCAAAGGGGACGGGACGAGAAGGTGCGTCTCACACATGCGCTAGCCTCAACCAAGCTGTCGCCTATGTCGACTTTTCTCTGAATGATTGTCGGCCATTGTCAGACGGAGGGTAATCAAAAGGAAACGGCGAAAAGCAGAGCCCGATGAAGACGATCGCGACCGTCGGTCGGTCAGCGCAGCGGCGTCTGTTGAAGATACCCGTGCGAGCGATTCCGATGACAGCCGGCCCATGCGCAAACGTTTCCGTGGAAAAGCAAGCGTCCTCAGTAAAGAGTTTGTCAGTTCTAGTGACGAGGACGGCGATCGTGGTGGTCCACCTGTGGGGCGGTCAAGCAGCCCTACCGGTCGTTCGGCCAGCCCTCGAGAGTCCCGTAGTCCTCGTGGTCATAGCCCTCGAGGTGGTTCTGCTATCCCTCGGCAGTCCCTCAGTCCTCGCGGTCGGTCTGAAAGTCCCCGGCGCCGGGGTTCCAGCCCGGAACATCGCCCGCCCAGCCACGAACGACGGTCGCTTACCCCCGAACAGCCCACCAGGGATCATGAAAACAACGCGCTGGATGATCCTATGGACGCAGATTAGAGAGCATTTTAAGAAATGGTGGGGATGCAGTGATGCATTCGATTTTCCGAAAGTTAATTAGACTATGGTCAATATCTGTCTGCCGGATTTCTGACTTCATAGACTATTCTGAAAGAAATGGAAATAAATGAATGCTGAAAATATCATTGGTTGTGAAGCAGGGTACGACAACAGCGCAAACGAATAAGAGGCAGGAGGGTATATTTAGGGATTGAATGAAGAATATTTAACATGGTTCGACACTTCATTCCGCATGATTTGCGTCTGGTGAGACAGCACCATCCACCCCGACCCCTGTTGCTGATGGCTCCCCATCGTCAGACCCTTCTTCATCTGACGCCGTTGTCCACCCGTCTTAATTTGCATCGACCTCGTCATTTTCCTCATCATCCGGAGCATTTTCCTCAGCAGTCGCCGGCAAAATAATAACCCCGTGGGGTTGTTGAACTGCCAGCTGCTGTTGAGGTTGTGGCTGTTGAGGCTGCTGATGGAAAGTGACGACCTCATAATTCCTTTTCCAAAGTGCCCTATGTGCAAGACATTTCACCCGCTTGACACCACCGACATAACCCAAACTTCCGCTGCCGGGGGGATTCAATTCCATCAAGCCATTGCAACTCGCGACCACCGAGTCCCATATCGAACCAGGCGGGTAATGTGGAAACACGACCAAAATTCCGAACGGCACCTGATCGTCCCCTCCATCATCATCATCATTGTCGCCGGCCCACCCTCCACCCCGCACCGATCCCACGATCCCGCGCCACCATGCCCATTCACCGGATAACCTGAATTTCCATTGGACCTCCACTTCTTCACCCGGCAGAAAAGAGGGACGTCCGTTCTCCAAGGCGGTACCAAACAACTCCCGCGCGTATAATTCGCGGGTGTCCCAGTCCAGCAAATCCTCCGGAATACGTCGAAATCGATGTCTTTGGGACACTGGGAGGCGCTCATCTACTAGGTCTGAATACTCGCCGCGGAGATCTACGTACTTTCCCAGACGATATCGGCCAGTTGCTTCGGGGCGGTAAGCCAGGAGGAACTGACGCGACGGCGGGTCGTATTGGGCCACGGCGGTGAACGCGGACATTTGCCGATCGCGCAGAGACGAAAGGACGTTTAATAGTCCGACGTATTTCCCTCCAGCAATCAAGGCGTAAGCCGTACGGTAAGACTTGGGCAGAGGATGGTAGGGATTCCGGAAGGGTTGGTGGTTGGCAAGGCAGGTCTCTCCCAAGTCTCCGTCACGCAGGGCGCCCAGGTCCCGCAAGTCGTCGGGTCTCGATTCCAGTGTACTTTTCCACTTTGAAGAAGGGGATGGAGAGGGGATTAAAGCGGACAGGGTGCGTTCACAGGAACCGGTCCAGAAAAACCAAGGCCAGTCTGTCAAAGCGTGTTCTTTCCAGACACGTTCGTCAGTTGCAAAGTTGCGCAGCAATGAGCAAGTAGCGCCCCATTTAGCGAGCGAAATAGCAGATAGGAAACTAGTTATTGTAATGAGCGGGATATCAGGTAATTCTGTGATGCGCGGCATTGGTTCGCATTGGGAATTGGGGATTGGATATTTTGGATGGGCGGTTGGAATTGCAATGGAGCAACATGTCAGTAAGACTTGAATTGAAGCCCACAGATCGAGCCACGCGCCACACAGAAATGAATGAATGAATGACTTGCGCTTTCCGTCTCGTCTCGCGTTCCAAATTCAACTCCTCAAGGCGAATTTCGACTGAATCTTGGGGAAAATCGCGGTGCTAAACTGGTGCGACAATGAAGTACCGTACTCCAGCAGTGAGAGCTGCAGCGATATGCGCGCGCTGGCCCCATCCTATCGCCAGCTCTGCCTACTCCTCGCCGCGTTTGCACCATGCTTTCCGGATAGGTATCCCTTTTTCCACCTCCACATCACCTGTTGCACACTCGTCGATCTGGACCAAATGGCGTCATCGTCGCGCATCGTTTAATAAGGGCGGTACATTCAAATCACGATCCTTCCCATACCTCATTACGTTTGCCGCCGTTGGAGGGGCCGCCGTTGCTGGATACTATGCTAGCGATCCCGTCTCGATGCGACATAATATGTTGGCGTTTGTGAGGAGTTTGCGGACCGCCATATGCGCCATTAGGATGGGAATAGATTACAAGTGGAGTTTATTGCGGGGTCCGGACGACATTGGAGTCGAGGAATATGAAAGGGTGAAATCCGCATGTCATACAAGATGCGCCAAGAGACTTTTGCAGCTGTGTGAAACAAACGGTGGCATTTACCTCAAGCTGGTAGGCCTGGTCTTTGCGAGCAGTAGGCAAGCAAGTGGAGGAGCAGGATCACAAACTCCAAAGTCGTGTTTGTAGGGCCAGCACATTGCCGCTTTGGTCTTCCTTCTTCCTGTTGAATATACAAACACTTTCCGTGTCTTGTTTGATCAATGCCCGCCGACTTCGCTTGAAGATGTTGAAAGGCTCTTTCGGAAAGACCTCAATTGCACCATTAACGATCTCTTCGCGTCATTTGATCCAAAACCACTTGGAGTGGCATCCCTGGCTCAAGTTCACCGCGCAACCCTGCCAAATGGTCATGAAGTGGCTGTTAAAATCCAGCATCCCCATCTCGACGACCATGCGCCGGTTGATATTGCGACAACCGCACGACTGGTGTATCTCGCCAAAAAGGCCTTCCCCGAGTTTGAATTTGACTGGTTGGCCGAAGAGATGCAGAAGAGTTTGCCACAGGAATTGGATTTTGAGCATGAGGCAAACAACGCGGAAACTGTTCGAAAGAACTTCAATGGGGCTGACGTAATGAAGATTCCCAAGGTTTATTGGGCAAAACGCCGAGTCTTGGTCATGGAATGTAAGCTTGCTCTGTCCAATATATTTGAACTCAGAAACGATTCTCAGGAATCGAGTGAATTGAGGAAAATTTTATTTTTCATAGTTGTGAAAGGAAAGAGGATCGATGATTTGTCATTTTTGAAAGCCAATGCCATCAGCCCTCACCATGTCTCTGAAGAACTGACAAAAGTAAAGTTTGCTTCCATGCTTTTGTGTGTGAGTTGCAGTATTTCTGATTGAAGATCGATTCACGAATAGGCATATTCCGAAATGATCTTTTTGCATGGGTAGGTTCTTAAAAAGGCGGGCGCAGTTTATTCTATGATAAATTTCTGACACTGAAGTATTTAAATCCAGTTTCGTGCACTGTGATCCGCACCCGTAAGTAAATATGTTGCAATGCGCAAACCGAATTGAGACAAATCTTCGTTTGTTGGGGCAGTGGCAACATTTTCGTTCGTCCCGTACCTCCACCACGGTGGCATATTCCACTCTTCAGCGGCTGGTTTTCGAGACGTCACAATTTCGACATTGTGCTTTGTAAGGGACCATCAAATATATACCGGTTCAATACAATTCCTCTGAATCTTCTTTTCAGTGGACCACGGCCTCTACCGCACTCTCACAGACTCGTTCCGTCTGGACTACGCACGGTTATGGGCAGCTTTGATCGCCGGTGACGAGCGCGGTATCGAAGATTACAGCTACCGGCTGTTCACCCAATCCGAGCGCGTTTCCGAGGCGGGGGTCGACCATCATCGCCTATTTGCATCCATGCTCACGGGTCGAACGTGGGACGCCATCCAAGGGGAGGGCGGTCTGTCCAGCAGCCGCAGCAAAGATGAAGCCAACGTCATGAGAGATAAAGCAACGGAAGGCCGGTTCTTCATGGCGATCGCGCAGATTCTGGCCAAACTGCCTCGCGAGTTACTGCTACTTTTGAAAACCAACGATCTGTTGCGCGCTGTTGACGACGCGCTGGGCGTCAGCTCCGGTGCGACCAGCCACCTGATAAAGATGATGGCTACCATGGGGTGCGTTGTCGTTAGACCATCACGTTTTGGATGGATGAGTTGTGCTAAGATGCTTTGTTTCAGGTGGTATTGCGCTCTGGCCATTCGGCGAGAGACAGTCCGCCAGATGCGGCTGGAGTGGGCGCAAGATTGGGCGAACGGGCGCGTGGTGGTGTGGCCGCTTTGGTTGAGGGGCAGGTTCTGGAATTGTCAGTTGCAGTACTGGCAGGTGGGTCTCAGGCTGTGGCTGCTTAATGTGGGGCTAACGCTCAGAGGGGTTTGGGAGGGGTTTTTTGGATCGGGGAAGAATCAGACGGAGGAGTTGGATGCAACCTTGGCTGCCCTGTCCGTAGTGTCTGCTTCTCCAATATAGTCTCCAATTCCTTCCATTTTGGGGGCGCTTCTTTTTAGATGGGTAGATGTAGATGTAGAACACGCGCATAGACACTCTTTCATGCATGCAAAAAAAACCGCACTCGCACGATCACAGGAGGTACCTCGCTGCAGGCTAATGTTGCCATTCGAATAAGTATATGCAACGCAAAACTACGCGCATACATGCTCATAGTAAAGCTCATCTTTGCGCCCACTCGACGCTTCCCACCTCCTTCATGTTTTATCTTTTCCCTGGCGGATTTCAAAAGATGCTCTCCGGGGGTGTGATTGGCACAGGGAAAGTCTTGGACACAGTGAAATAGGACTTCCCACTCGGACACCATTGTTGCTTCAAGGCTGAAGCGTGGAACTTCCAAAGCGTTGTCTGTGGCACTTTCCTATGAAGCGCGTTCTGTTGTATGATTGAACTCACACCGCGTCCTGCCGCCCACAAACGGAAAATGGCAAGCGTAGTTGCGATTCCGACAAACCCCCTTTCGCGTGTTTGCCGCATTTTAGTCTCTAATTCGTCGCTCAAACACACAAAAAAAGTTCGCACATCCCCCCGTGCGATATCCACGTCCGAAAAAGCAACAACAGAATCAAACTGATTTTTGGAAAAATACCATAATAGCCCTCACTGTTCGGGTATCCTGATTTCTCAAAAATAACCAATTTAACCCTCAGCTCAAGCATCGGTCATAGTCCACCCCTTCTTCAAGTGCAATCCTTGTCTTCTTTGCCCCGAATTCTCTGTGAACCTGCCCCAGGTATCCACATTTCGCGCCCCATGTCCTTCACCACATTCACAGTAGGCAGACATTGTTTACTTTGTACCCAGTCATCCCTACGCACGCTCCAGGGTTGACACCATATCCATTCCCTGGTCAAACCCATTCGTGGTGGGGAAAACTCTTCTGTGTGCGGGAACGCGGTTCCCATCATGATGCGAAGGAACGAAGAATGCAGGGAAGGATCAAAGCACTCTTGGGGATGTATACTGATATTAGTTGCATATATTGCGGGGTCATTCTTTGGAATT